>JAAXNX010000127.1:0-45729 GCA_036491905.1 Folsomia manolachei | reverse complement strand
CTGGTCAAGAGCTTGCCCTCTCCGGAAGCTTTGGCCGAAGAGATTGACTCCTTGTACAAATTGGCACATGCTCTATCGCCAGGGGAAGTAGAATATGTTTCCGCAACGGGGACCAGATTAGCAACCATACTCACCGGTAAAGAATCCGCACTTCCTCTCCTTTTCCCCGAAGATCCTTCCGCCGGCTCTGCAGAAGCTTATTACATGACGGCTAAAATGTCTCTGAATTGCCACGCCAATCTGAATGCCTTTATGGCCATGTTTTTCAAGGTGCGTATAGTTCAATTTATATTGTGCCAATTTTGCCAATTTTTGCCAATATTGCCAATTTTTAAACATATTTTTTTGCAAAATCATTATCTCATTCTTTGCAGGACTCTGGTCGCCTTCTCGATGAGAACAAACAAACCATCCGAATCCTTGAGGTTGGTGCAGGAACAGGAAGTTTCACCAAAACTTTGCTCCCACATCTTCAAGGAAGTGGCGCAAATTGGGAATTTACTTACACGGATCTTTCCCAAGTATTTTTCGCCAAGGGGGAAAAAGTATTTGAAAATTCAAAAATTAAAGTAAACTACAGAATCCTCAACATTGAAGAGGACATTGTTAGCCAAGGTTTTTTCCCGGCGCATTACGACATCATTATTGCCAACAATGTTATTCATGTTGCAAAAAGTATTCAAGGTGCTACTCGAAATTTGAGGAATTTGTTGAGAGAGGATGGAGTGCTGCTCGTTTCCGAGGGTATTGTTCCCGTGAGGGGCACCGTAATGACGTTTGGATTGTTGGAGGCGTACTGGAACTATGAAGTGGAGGACTTTCCCCTACGAGGATATGGTTGTGAGATATCGCTGGACAAGTGGAAAAATGTCATGCTGTCCGCAGGATACGCTTCCATTACAGGATATCCAATTTATGACAACAGATTTGCTCTCATCGTGGCAAGGAATGTGTCGGGTGGGCAGGTTTACAAGGTTCCTTTTGGCATGGAAGTTGAAAAGAGGGCTTGGTTGGTGTTTTCAGAAAATGGTGAGATTTTGGGGAAAAATTGTGGAATTGACACTTGTTTGTATTATTCTTATTGAAATTGATTGTGTATTTTTAGGCCCCATTTCAACTTACATCCAAAATAACTTAAAGTCTCTTGGGAAGAATGTGATTTCTATTCGGATGTCCAAATCCTTTGAACACTTTGAAAAATTGGGCGAACTTGAATACGCCATTCGCTCCGATACCGAGGCAGACATGACAAAACTGATGCAAACAGCGGTAAAGGATGCGGGACTTGGGTTGGAGGGTATTGTCTACTTGTGGGGTCTCTTAAACATTGAAGAAGGAAACGTGACCCCGGTGGCGCAACCTTTTCTACATATTTGTAAATCCATTGTTTCTCAAGATTCTCCGAAACTGTATGTCGTCACAAAATCCATCATGGATGTTGGGGACCATGAGTTGGCTGCACCAACTTCCGCTCCACTTTATGGGATGCTTAAATGCTTCAAGAATGAAGTTCCGGGAGCAATTGCTCGTTGTATTGATTTGGATGACTCCACACAAGTTAGTGAGGAGCAGATGAAGGAAGTCTTCTCAGTACTTCCGCTCCACTTTATGGGATGCTTAAATGCTTCAAGAATGAAGTTCCGGGAGCAATTGCTCGTTGTATTGATTTGGATGACTCCACACAAGTTAGTGAGGAGCAGATGAAGGAAGTGTTCTCAGAATTTATAACGGATGATGAAGAAACCTTTGTAGCTTATCGTGGAGGACAGAGATTTGTTCCTCGATGCATTCCATGGAAGCCGGCAAACACTGCATTGAGTTTCCCAAAATCGGAGAAATTCCGCTTGCTTCTCCCTGCCAGTAATGCTATCAGTGATCTCAGGTGAGAAACTATTTCAATAGTTTTGGAAAACTAGTAATTTGCTTGTTAACAAAATATTTCAATACCGAATTTCACTAATTTCAGGTTTGGTCCTCACAACGCCAAATGGACTCTGAAAGAAGGAGAAGTTGAAATCCGTGTAAAAGCTTATGCTCTAAATTTCCGTGATGTATTCGCAGTTTTAAAACCTTCCGTCGAGTTTGAATCAATGAACACAGTTGGCATCGATTGGAGTGGCGTTGTGACGGCCATTGGTCCAAATGTCACCAAATGGAACGTGGGTGACGCCGTGTTTTCCACCAATCTAAACGGAGACGCACTTCCCTCCCACAATGTGATGTTGAATGAAGATTTTCTCATGCCTATTCCGGATTTTATGACATTTAACGAAGCTGCCACCATTCCTGCCGTTGCAGCCACAGCCTACCTCTGCCTTGTCGAGGAAGCCAAACTGACTTCAAAGGATACAATCCTAATCCACACAGCATCCGGTGGGGTTGGACTTGTCGCCATTCAAATTGCTCAATCCATTGGGGCTCGAATCGTTGCTACAGCAGGAAGTAAAAGGAAAAGAGCCTATCTTCGAAATCTTGGGATCCAACATATTTTCCATTCTCGAAACACAAACTATGAAACCGAAATAAGAGCCGCGTTAGGAGGACAAGGAGTGGATGTTGTTCTTAACTCGTTAACCAGTGCGGGATTTAAAGAAGCATCCCTCTCCCTTGTCAATCCAGGAGGTCGTTTCATAGAAATGTCCAAACTTAACACGTGGACGGTCGAGGAAGTCTCTAAACTTCGGTCCGATGTAGCCTACACTATCGTGGATCTCTCGGCCGCATCCCCAACCGAGCTGCAACGTCACATGGTCATGATTAAGGACTACATCAAGGACTCCATCATCCGACCTATTCCATACACGAGATTTGATGCGAGTGAGATTCGTGAGGCTCTCACATTTTTACAAAAAGCAAAACACGTCGGAAAGATTGTGGTTACGATGCCAGAACCGGAAATGGACGGATTGATTCCAATGTTTAATGAGAGATCTACCTACCTCATCACGGGAGGATTGGGTGGGATTGGGATGGAGGTGGCGAAGTGGATGGTGGGTTCTGGTGCAAAGCATGTCGCACTGGTGGGTAGAAGTGCTCCAAATGACAAGGCTGCGGATGAAATTAGAAGGATGAATCTAAAAGGGAAAAATGTTTTTGCTCTGCAATACGATGTTGGGGATGAGGTCCAATGTGGGGAGTTGTTGGCCCGGCTGGGGAGCCAGGAACTGGGTCTTCCTCCATTAAGGGGAGTTATGCATGCCGCGGGTGTGATTAGTGACTCCATTTATAGTAATCAAACTTGGGAAAAGTATACGACCACGTATAATCCGAAAGTTAGGGGAGGATGGAATCTGCACAAATTGACAAAGAATTATCGGTTGGAACATTTTGTCATGTTTTCATCTGCTGTGGCGTCTCTTGGCTCGCTGGGTCAGAGTAATCATGCTTCCGCCAATTTCTTCTTGGATAGTCTGGCTCATTACAGACATTTTTCAGGTAACTAATACCCTGGTCTCAGAAAACTGAGTTGTCTTTCGAAATGTCTTCAAACGTGTTTCCTAACATCCTAGGTCTCCCAGCCACCACCGTAAATTGGGGACAATGGGGACAAGTCGGAGTTGCAGCAAACATTGAAATCGCTGGTCTTCGGTCTTTCTCAGCTCTCCAAGGAATCTCTGCTTTGGAGCGAGTCATGAAATCCCAAAGACTGCAAGCTTGCGTTTGTGACGCGGATTTTAGTATTGTTAAAGAAATATTTAGTGGGACTCGAAGGTAAGGGAAATGATGAACTTTCTGTCGGAATATTCACGTTTCTAAAGTTTGAAAATATATAAAAACTATTTAATGTTCTTTCCAGATACTTGGAAGAACTAAAATTAAATCAAAACGACTCCACGAAGGAGTTGGTGATTAATAATGAACAATTTTGGAACGATTACGACTCTGCAAATGATGACGAGACTAGATTGGAAGTTCTTAAGCGTTTTGTTCGTTCCATGATTCGCCAAATCCTTAAGTTGGGCAAGGATGAGGCAATGAATGATGACGAAAACTTTCAGGGTGAGCGTTCATAAAACATAGTAATTTATAATTTGCTGATGAAAACAGCTCTTTGGACATTCGATTTTATTATTTCATTGAATATTACAGATCTGGGAATGGATTCCTTGATGATGATTGAGATGAAGAATGTCGTTCAATCCACACTTGGAAAGCGGGCAACCATAACCGTTTCTTCAGTTAAGGATTGCCACACCGTTAACCAACTGGCGGCCAGGTAATCAGCCGAAACTTAGTTAGTGTTCATTATTATTTGTGCCGGCAGACATGTCAATTAAAAATTTTTATCTTCAGACTTGTGAAACTCCTCTCCGGCATTGAAGACGATGTCCCCACTCCAACTCGAGACGAACTGCTGGCACTCATGAGAGAGGATTCAATTCTACCAGAGTCCATCAAACCTGCACCCCTTCCACCCTGCTCTCCTTCCAAAGTTAAAACAATTCTCATCACCGGAGTCACTGGAAACATGGGACCTTACTTCCTTCGTGAACTTACTTCTCTTCCCCACATTTCCAAAATTTACTGCATCATTCGAGATGAGAAAGATCATTCTGCATCCACAGCGGGACGAAGACTGGAAAAGAAACTGGCTGGAAAGGGAATGTCAACTGCCCTGGATTGGAGTAAGGTGACAATTCTACCCGGTCATCTCAACCGCCCACGACTCGGTCTTGGGGAAGAAGAATACGCAGCCCTAGCCTCGGAAGTTGATGCCGTCGTCCATCTTGCGGTTAAATCCAATTTTACCGACGAGTACAAAAAGATTGATAAACCAGAGTCGGAAGATATTCGAACGGTGAATGTTAAAGGGACGCTGAATGTGCTGGACTTTGTGACTGCGGTCAAGACCAAACTTCTTTTCCACGCGAGTTCAATCGTGGCTAATAACACGATCGATAAGGATTTCAGTATGGCAGAATTTTGGCCGAAGGAACACGATTTCGATGACATGCCTAACTCTGCGTATCCAATTTCGAAATTTGTTTGTGATAGACTGATGGGCGCTGCGGTGGAGGAGAGAGGACTTCCTGTTAAAGTATTCAGGTGGGGATATTTATTTGGATGCATTTTATGTTTAAGCTACTGAACAAATATACTGAGTAACAATTTTATTTTAATGACATACAGATTCCCAGCCGTGGGTGGAGAAACGTACGACAGGTGCAAATGTGGATTATGAAAACAATCAGTTAATGCTTCGAATGATGAGTTACCTCCACTTGGGTTTCATGCCGGCGTTGCCCATCCCATTTTTTATCCTTCCTGTCGACGTCTGTGTGAGGCTGGCCCTTCGCATATTTTTTGACGATGACACACCCTCCGATATTTACAACGTTTACAATCCCTATCCACACAATGAGACGGAACTCGTACTCATTGGCCATGATATGGGCTATAGAATTGAAATTGTGGAACCGGATGATTTCCAGGAACAATTTGCTGCTTTTGAGGATTCCAAACTAATTCATTTTCTGAAGGAAGCGTCTGGGAATAAGGATGCTCAAAATAGATTTTTAAAGGACTCTCCAGCAATTATGTCAGCCTACACGAGAAATCCTACGCATGCTTTTACGAGCAAAAAGTTGTCACATACTCATTCCAGAAGAGTATCCAAAACAAATTGAGAACACGCTTTCCGTGGTTAGAAGGGATTTGGAGTATGCAAAGAGTTCTGGGATTTTTGCAAAGTTTGGAATTTAAAGGGGTAGTAGTTTTTATGGTGTTAATCTTTTTTTTAATTAAGTTGGAACCTTCAACGAATACATTTTTTAGTGTTATCTTAATTACTCGTTATAGTTTGTTATTAATGATATTGTGCTTGCTGTCTGCGTTGTAAAACTTATATACTCATTATAAATCTGTGCCTGCCTGCTGTTTTGCTGTCCAATATTTTAATAATAAACTAAGTTTGCTGAAAATAATTTAACAAGTTATTTTGAGATCTAAAGGAAATTGAGGTATATACAACTTGGGATGTTTTAATACATTATTTTAGATGCAAGACCCGTCCATTTGCTTGCATATTTATGTCCAGCATCGCAACCGTTTGTTTCCATAATTTATCACAATATGTGTAAAGCTTTGTATCCACTTTTAAAGCAGACGAAATTAAGTCTAATTAGTAATCTCTGAATTCCACGGTTGGACAATGTTCCGAGATGTAGGCCATAATAGATTGAGCAGTTTCTCCAGAAAACTAAGAGATATAAATTACAAAGTTAGCTATTTCAAAATTGCTTGCATTGCATACATATATTTTTTATCAATAGCTCACCGATAGACCCGAAATGACCACCCTCTTCATTGTCCTTGTTAAAAATAAAGCTTTTTTAAACAAATCAAGCAAACCCTCAGTCTTCTCTCTATCCCGGAAACGAGGCAAATCATCGTACAACTCAGCCATTGTAGGAAATCTCCCACAACAATGTTTGATCTCCAATATCTTCACAGCTAAATAGAAAACAAAATTACATTATTCTTTCGCAATTCACACAGTTGTCAAGTTTATTGACGTCAAAATTACTTTGAAACAAGTCGGACCCGACCACAAGACAATTGATAAATTCTGACAAAGTATTTGGGAAAGGAAGCGATATTCCCAATTTCTTAAGACAAAGAGCAGCACAAGATTTTAGAACATGTCCCAATAACTCCTTCCGGCTCCACTCTTGATTTTCCATGACAGAAATCTCCAACCGTTCCAACAAAGGGAATGGTGTCCTCAAGTAGATTAATACTTCTGGATTTTCAATCCCGTACAAAGCCACTACCGTCAGATTTTCCAAGTTTGTGATGTTTCCCAATAAATCATCAATTTTTCCACGGTTTCCTTCTCCTTTGGAAACTTCCAAAGTTTTCAAGCTCGTCATCCTATTTCCACCAAGATCCTCGAGAGCATCCCCACATTTGAACAGATCGATACTATGAGTTTTGAAGAATTTGAGTTTTGGCATTTCTGGTAACTTAAAGCGTAGTTTGCTGGTTTCCATTCTTTGGAGACAGTTCCAATTAATTTCATCTTTCTCGTCGAACATTGCAACTTCCAGATGCTCCAGACTGGCCGCAACTTGTGTCAACATTATCGACAATTTCTCTAGATTCAGAGTAGCATCAAGTGTGGCTGTGCAAAATAGTTGATGAATACTGGAATTAAGACTCAGGTTTGGATACCAATTCCCAAATATTCGTACCCGTTCAAGGGCTGAACCTGCAGAATTTATAATTTGTTGAGGTAGCGCAGAATTACTGGGATGGACGTGAACTACAACAGATTGTAATTTTGTTTTTGATGGAATTTCTCCTGGTAAAATATTGCTCCTTTCTTCGGACAAAGGATTGGTGGATTCTAAATTTGCTTCATTTTCGGTCAAAATGCAGATATCGATTCGTGTCAGATTTGGACAGCTATTCATCAGTATACAGTGTAGCGTGGGGATGAGGCGTGTGAAACCAATCACTTTACAAATATGGACTTCTTCGCTGAATTTATTGCAGAATTGGATAAGTCCAAAGGGTGGCGTTGTGGAGGAGTTGGATTTTAAGTGACCCTCTTTTCCGCCTGGACATCGACATAATTCCTGGATATCGAGTCGCCTTGCTAATTTTGGATTCATTGTGGAAACAAAGTGCTGGAATAGGTGAGAGTTGCAGAAAGTGTAATCCTCCCCAACGTCAAGGGCAAGGCTTAATTTTGGTTCTGGAAGAGAGAATACCACGTCACACCACTGTTTACAGACGAGGCGAACTTTTTTTACTTTTGTGTATTTGAATATTTCTTGCAGGATCTGGGCAAAATATAAAAATTGACTGAATGCAGAAATATTAATATTTAAACAGAAAAGTATTAAACAATTTATTACCACTTTGTTGGTTAGCACTTGTTCTGCAGCGGTGTTCCTCGGGTTCTGTTCCATCGATTGATTATAAACCAAGCGATGCTTGTTCAATTTGGACTGGAAATACTAGTGGCTAATCAAAATTGTGTAATTGAATTGTCAAAATATGAGTATGGAGTATAATTTAATTAATATTTACCATTCAATTAACAAAAATTTGGCAAATAACTTCAATGCTGAATTTTGTTTCGACGAGCTTAAATGAATTAAATTTATTTTGATGAAGCTTTTTATTTTAATTCTTTGTTGTTGTTTACATCTGAAGGGAATGAACTGGTTAGCGAGGGTTTAGGCTCAGAGATGAGTTGGGGTGAGACTTTTTTGTTGTTTTTTACTGAACGGACACCCTTTAACGGACCCTTTGCAGGTACGAGTACTCCAAGTGCACTGCAGCCTCCAGCTAAATCCAGTTACTTTATTCGCTGTTGCAACTTGCAATCATAATGTGAGACATGGCTTACATATTAAATTATGCTGAATATATTTTTTTGATCTCCGCAAAATCCTGTCAAAGTGCTGGATAAAATTTGAGTGGAAATGCATGTCAGCTTTGAATGGTGCAACAAAAATTGAAAAAACAAAGCTTTGAAATAATTTCTTAAACTTTTTGTGCGTTTGGAATTAGTTGGGGAATACTTTTCATATCATTTCAGTTGATTTTATGTAAGCGTCAAAATAGTTCAGGCAACAAATGTCATTTACTCTCATTTAACACTTCACGGCGTACCTGCTGGAGTCCAAAGAACAGAATGCAAGTGCATATAAGTAAGACAAGATTGGCTATCCAACTAGGTTTTGCTCATGAGTTCTGATCTATGTCTCATTTTGCCTCCAACTGAGTACTAATAGTTTACTGTGCTGGACATTATACGTACTAAAATTTATGACGTACCAAATAGTCTTAAATCTAACTTCATCAATACCAAAGGAGTTTGCATACATACGAAAGATGCTGCAAACTACCATTGCAAATCCAAAACTGAGATTTGACACAATTGAAGGGTGGCATTCTAATCGTGTAGCTCTCAAGCTAAGCTGAGAAATAGAATGGGACCCCAAAGTCAATCTCATCAAAATAGGTAGCCCGTTTCGTTAACGAAGGACCTTAATTAAAAACCAATCGTACCAGGATGGAGCTTGCTCTGTTCCTTTCCTTAAACATTTCTGAAAATTATGTCGCCCTTGATTATTCCGTAATTCAATTCGACGACCCACCAAAATTCCTTCCATACAGTTTTGAAGTCATCGATTTTGTAAAATGGGGCCATTTTATGGACAGCTATTGGCAGCTCTGCATATATGTAGGCCTTGTATACCTAGTAACAATTTTTGGTCTGAAGGCTTACATGGCCGATAGAAAACCTTTTGATTTGAGACGGGAGCTATTTTTGTGGAATCTGAGTCTTGGACTGTTTTCCATGATTGGCCTGTCCCGAACGATTCCAGGATTTCTATCAATTTTGACAGCCGAGGATGGGTTCTACAAATCTATTTGTGTGCCGTAAGTCAACAATGCAATCTAATTATCTAAGATGAACATGAAAACTCTTGTATTTTTATTATGTTATTTTTATTTTGTGCAGAACTGGTGTGAATATGCCGATGGTGTATTGGTCATTTTTATTTTTGTACTCGAAACAAATCGAGCTTGGTAAGTGCGATACAATCAATATTGATTCATAAGAACACTCGAATAAGGAACTTTTTGATACTATTCAATATTTCATTGTTTTATTAGGAGACACAGTATTCATCATTTTAAGGAAGAAGCCTTTGGTGTTTCTTCAATGGTAGGATTTGACATTCAGTTAGTGAATATTATGGTTTGAATTACTGAATATTGTATTGTTTAGGTATCACCATCTCTTGACCCTGGTGTTTTGTTGGTTGATGGGACCGCTGCTTGAACCCATTTCAATGTACTACGTGGTTATGAATTATGCAGTGCACAGGTTAGGATGGACTTTACATATTTCCAAACGGAGTTATTTTTCAATGCAATTTCTTTGCAGTTTGATGTATCCCTATTTTGCGGCGAAAGCGTTGGGTGTTCACGTACCCAGATGGATTTCAAATATTATCACAACCTGTCAATTGTCGCAAATGTTCGGAGGCTTTTTTGTGAATGTGTACAGTGTCTATTTGATTAGTATGTTTTTAACAAGGATTAATTCATACAAGGGTAAGAAGAATTATAAGGATAAATCACAAAACTTTGTTTTACAGAAAATGGAACCAGTTGCCGAAGATTTCCACTCAGCATTTATGGCAGTTTTGTTGTTTATGGCAGCTTCATTATTTTGTTTGGAAAACTATTTGCAGACGTCGTCTCAAAATCTAAAGTAATTTGCTTCAACCGGAAGATTGGTTGGAAAAAGGTTGATTAGTTACATGTCTGCACTTTACATGCAAATATAAAAGCAAAATTTATTTGTCCATGATTTCAAAAGCATGTAATAAAAATAAAGTTAATAGTCCATGCGCCTTTGTGTCATTAGGCAATTAGAACAATGGAATAATTAATACTATTAACTATTCTGAATTGTCACGAATTTTGTGATTTCCAACATGTCCCTAATTGCACAAAATTCAAGTCAATGGCACATTTGCATACTTGTCACCGGCCAATTGTGGATAATTAGTTGATGGACGTCACTATGAATCGAGGTGAATGTCTCCCGCAAGGACTTTGATTGAACATTCGATAAGACAAGGGCTTAAATTTTGTAATAGAAAAGATGTTTCAGGTCTCAGAAAGCACGAGACAATAAGAATGTCAGTCAATTATTCATTACCGATAAGTACCAAACTCTTCCAGCGTCTGGATTTAAGCTTAAATATTCAAATAAATTGTAATATCTACATTGTTGCGTTCTCGTGATTACATAAGATCATTTAAGATAACAATGAGATAGCAATTATTGTATAAACCAGTTTAATTTTATTCGTTCGTGTGAGAGCTATTTTTCTGCTTTCCAATACAAATTTTACCAACCAATCGATTGTTATGTTATAGAGATTGACTGGAGCTGGATTGATATACCGAAAAAGTCAAGCGTGATTTAATGCAAAGACTTTGATTTCCAAGCAGGACATGCTGTGTCCAATGTGTACAAATAGTGTCTAACACTCATTATGAAAAGTGGAAAAGTATCTTTTTCGTGAGTTATGCTAAATTGTGCTAAATTGTGCTAAAAAAAGTTTTGCTGATTTAGCTATTTTCAATTAATTATCCGACAATATCAACTCTCTCATTATTTCACTCATTGGCTAGATCATAACAGGCATTTTGATGTCATATCAAATGAAAAATCTAAAACAATTCTGAAAACAAATATTGTACGAAAAGCAACAATATGCAAAAACTATGCTTTCTACAACCTGATGCATATTTTTGGTATTGTCCAAATTGATAAATCCAGACCATTTATTTACAAATTGCATAAAAGTTTGGTCACAAAATACATTCTTCATCTCTTCTCAACAATATAAATACTTGTCTCATCCAGCCTTTGATGTAGGTCGTAGCGTTTGAGTTATATTATAGTGTACCAACGGGATATCGCCATCGCCCCATCCCCATGGAGGAAGTGGCTCTTTTGTCGTGTGGTTGTCATCGTTACCACCCTTTTCTGGGTGCTCAAAACCGCTGAGTTCATGATGAAGTTTGGTGTCACCCGTTCGTTCCACGCGGGCCATGACGATCATCGTGTGGAACAGTTTTGAGGTCATATGCTAATCCTAATTTGGCACAAGTGTCTATGAATGCACAAGTCCAATTGAATCCGTATCCGCCTAATTCAGAAGTTTTATAGTCCCAAGGAAAAACATGGTGGTAGTTATGGAAACCTAGTTATTTTGCAAATTGAGATTACTTTAATATTTCTAAATCCTTGGGAACGCATTAAATTCCTATACCTTCACCCATTGCTAGGAATGCTACGAGTCTGTTTTCTCTTGCAAATATGCCCCTGAAGATAAAATCAAAACCATTCTTGTATGAATTTTTCAAATCAACTTGTAAAATAAGAAAAGCTTACTTATCATAGGGCTGCCACCCGTACAAATGTGCGGCTGAATTATAAATGAAAAAAAGAATGTAGTTAATAGTTTAATTAATTAAAGTACTTAGTAACGCACCTGAATTAACCAGTGAGGTAAAGTTAATGGCAAACATACAACGCATTAAGTTAATTGCAATCAGTTGCAATAAGTTCATCTGAGGATAAAGCCAGTGAAGAATAGAAATTGGAATGACAAACACGGAAATGAATTCCAGTAATTGGTAGTGTCTACAAAATAAAGTTGAGCAATTGCCTCATGGGATCAATATATTATTAATTACGACATTACTTAGCCTGAAACCGGACAAGGGGGTCATTATCCAGGTCGGAGAGATCGATGGTATCCTCCTTATCTTGAACTGCAGGATTCTCTTTCTCAAGTAACCATCCCATGTGACTGAACCAAAAGCCTCTGTGGAGACAATCGTGTTAATAAGGGCACTAATTGTAATGTTTTTATAAAGCAAATCACCTTTTCGCATTGTAAGGGTCCCCGTCTGTTTCTGTGTACTTGTGATGAATTCTGTGGTCACGGCACCATTTAAAGATGGATTTCTAAAAACGAGTGCAAACAGTAATGCGAGTCTTTTGAAAATATCGAATCTGTTTTGCAAGTCCGAACCCAAGTACCTGAGCTGCCGAAGTTTGTGCAAAAGCTAGAAGAATTTGCAACGGAAGCCTCGCCTTGTACGTGCGATGCGACCAATATCTATGACATCCGGCTAATTACAAGGATTAGTCACAGTAATTTTGCAAATGGGTGCACATAATATAAACAAGATCTCACCTGTAATCCCCAAACCAGAGAAATATCCGTAGAGTATACTCGGAATTGCGACAACCCATGGTACTGCCCCAGTTAGAATGAGATAAATTCCATACAAACCAAAAGTATGCATGATTCCGTACCAAATTTGGTTGTGATGGTGAACTTCTAGGCCGTAAGTGTGATTCATGTCACAGTAATATTTCTGTTTCTGAGTAGTCGCCATGATTCACCAGTGTGAGTGGGTGTGGTTGAGTGATTCACAGTGGGATCAGTTCTGTTGGTGGTTGAAAGGAACACACTACGAATCCAGTGAGATTGAGAGTGGGAATTTGAGACAATGAAGTACAGATTATCCGAAGACTCTAAATGTGTGTCGGTTCTATGGACCGGTTATTCTTAAATATTGCACACTTGGAGCTGAAGATACTCGAGGCTAGTCGCATGGATTTGTGTCATGAGTGACCACATGTATGTAAATCATGAGCTGTGACTCCTCTGTTGTCAATTATTCTCCTGATTATTTTATTTTACATAAACTGGAATGAAACCATCGTTATAATGGAGAATCTAGTTGGAAATGTTGAGACGATTCAAATCGAACTAAGCACCTGTACGGAAATCTGTTTAACTCAGATAATTTTCATTCTTGTAATTTTCATCAATTCATCAACCTAAATTAATCACAAAAAAAACAAACTTCCATTTTCTGCGTGGAATATTGCCTCCTTCAGTCAACCTAAATTAATCAGTTACTATTTTCGTCTTTCGGTATAACTCCAGTTACATTTCAATCAAGATGATTATCGAATTTTTATCATTATGAAAAAATACAAGCCTAATGTTAATAATGGAAAGCAGTCACAAGTAATATATACCTAAGTACATACAGTCGAAATTCACTGCCACAGTAAAGCTATGCAAATAAAACTGGTTTTTAGGGATAGCATATGGATTCTATCCCGGTCTCAACATGGAGATGCAAATATTTCTGTTTCATTACACACTGCACGATTTCAAAACCAGGTAAGCTGTTAATAGCTGAGTTGAAATAAGGCACTGCGTTCATTGCGGGTGCAATTCGTTGCCAATTTACAAAATCAGGCAGATGTTTTCCAGGCCTGTATCAATCAAACTTTTCCTATGTCCTCCAGTCCAACTTATCCGAAAGTGTAAATCAACCAGGATAACAACGAGCAAATACGGCAAATAGAACTCAGTGGTTTTAAAACTAGTGATAAAATTTGTCGTAAAATTTAAATTCTGGCTAATACAATAATCATGGATTCAACAAAACAGGAAGTCGAAATTAGTGTTAAGAAACCAAGAACGTATATTTGCACGCTGGACTATGCCCTGGGAATGGAGAAACGCAACTTTGCCGTCCTTTGGTTGGGGAAGGCTCACATTTTTGCTTTACATGGATTTTGGATGATCCTAACCGGACAAGTACCAGTAACAATAATTCCAATATGTAAAACATTACATCAAACGAAAATATAATTGTTCCTTGATAACCAACTAATTCAGTGAAATATTTTAATATTTTTTAGTCTTTCTATTTGGTCACTTTGCCGGATTTGGAATAACAATAGGATGCCATAGGCTGTGGACACATCGAAGCTTCAAGGCTAAAATTCCCCTCCAAATTCTTTTAGGTGGGATGTAATGACCAAATCGTGTGTGGTTTCTCAATGCAATAAAATTATTATTATAACTATTTTAGCCTACATGCAGACCATGGCGATGCAGGTAACTTTCAAATTCCTCCAGCGAATAATTTTATTTTATTTTTATACAATCTTTAGTACCCCATCTTTAAATGGTGCAGAGACCACAGGCTTCACCATAAATACACTGACACGGACGCGGACCCTCATAACAGTCTTAAGGTAGTTACATGGCATTTGTCGATTAACACTAAATCTTTGCTTTACAACCCATTGATTTATCGGCCCAGGGATTCTGGTTCTCACACCTTGGATGGCATTTTGTCCCAGAACATCCTGCTGTTAAAGAGAAGGAAGCAACCATGGACTTCTCTGATCTGGATGACGACCCCATCATTAGATTCCAGACCAAGTAAAAGGCAACATAAATTAGACTTCGTCTCAATTGTTTAATCTTATTTTTTGCAGGTATTATTTTTATCTTTTGATCCCCGTATTTTTCATCATCCCAATGACCGTGCTGCACTTGATATTCCCAAGTTTGACCTTGTATCAGTTATTCGTAATGAATTATGGGTGGTACATGATGACATCTCATTTTACCGGATTTATAAATTCGCTTGCACACCTTCCCTCATGGGGTAGTAGGCCTTACGATAAGTAAGCCCATTTTCACAATGTCATCATTCACAGGATACTATTTATTAATTGCTTTAATGCAAACGTAGAAATATGAGACCTTCCGAAAATATACTCTTGTCACTTCTTGCATCCGGGGAAGGTAATGGAAATTAGAGATTTGTATGAATTTTTTTATAATTTTTAATATGTCATTACACAGGCTTTCATAATTTTCATCACGCCTTCCCTTGGGACTACCGAACATCTGAGCTAGGTTGGACAAACTAGTATTTTAAAAGCCACTTGTAATTGTTGATAAAATGAGTATCATTCTCCATAGGTTACTATTTCAATGTGAGTACAATGGTACTGGACTTTTTTGTCTGGATCGGATGGGCGTATGACTGTAAGGAAGTATCACGGGAAGTGGTTATGGCCAGGGTTCAGAGAACGGGGGACGTTTCACTACATGAGAGACATTTGGTTTGTGTCCCATCCTAATTTGAGCATAAATGACAACACTCAAAAGACAATGGATGGAGATAAAGAGTCAGCTTTGCCAGCCTGGGGTTGGGGCGATGAAGACATTACTGAAGAACAGAGAAAACTCACAAGAATCATTAGAGCTTCCAAAGCTGCATAACAAATTACGAAATTTTTTACAATTTTACAAAATTTGAAATTTTGTTGAAAGCAAATAAATTGTCAATATCCTGCTAATCATTTTAAATTTCATTATTTTCGGAAGTATACTTCAGATGACTTTAATCATGATGCATATGCGTGATGCAAAATATCGTCTTCATTGCTGTAACCTTGAATAAGTGCAAAATTTTGTGTGTCAATGTTTTAAAATGCTGGATTCCAATTTCCAAGGCATCTTTTATCTTGCATCAATCTTAATTGAATAGTCACGCTGGTGGCATTTTTGACGACAATGAAATAAAGTATCACCGCCCAGATAATCAATTGCCACCCATGAAAACTACCTGAAGAAGGAATTAAACCTGGAATTAATTAAACTCTGTTAATAAATCTCAGACAAACTGATTTAATGTTCAGCATAGCCAAGGCCTACTTGTACCTGAAGGAAAAGCCCAACTTTCGGCAGTATTATTGCCAATATTATAGACATCGGTGGACAAATTTAAAGCCAATAAAATGTCAACCTTTCACATTGTAGAGTCGATTAGTTTAATTAGAGAAAAGAAACAGGACTGTCGCATGTTAATTAAATAAAAGTAATGGTCCATGTGCAGTACTTGTTTCAATAGATTGATTGTTGAGTTCTCGGGGTTACGATACAATGTCAGGTATGCAAATTGTCAAACTTGATTTCCAGGTTTATTGAAATCACCACTCATGCCCGAGTTTGCTAGCCGGCATGCGTAAAGGAATCTGTCATGATTACCGCTAATGACAGCTAAATCATGATTATCAAATAAATGTCTCTTGACTTGATTCTGCTATTTCACCCATCCCATAAATCACCGATTGCAGACATTGGCCTGGTCAAGGACAATAGTTGACAATAATTTTTATTTTAAGTGCCTTACTTTGTAGGTTTTCGGTTTAATGCGAACAATGATTTTAAAGATAAATAAAGAAATAGGGCAAAATAAATTGTCCGAGAAATATTTTAATGCCAGGCAGGATTTATTTATACAATACGTCGCATTTGGGGAATTATTGTAGTGAAGAAATTTATTACAAAAATGAAGAGAGTTACACAACCAGCTTGCTTTTGTCATTTATCCGTATTTTCTGGGAGAAAATTAGCACATGAGACATTTCTTTAAATCCTGACAAAAAATAGAGCAACAATGAACATAAGCTCAAACACATTCAATCTAATCTAGTCAAGTTTCTTGGCTTTATTTGATATTTTCATATTTCTAGATTTAGAAATCACATCTACAAAAAGCTTCCCAAATAACAGGATGAATGAACCATAGACCACATAGCTGTATAAAATGCTGGTTTCGAAACGACGGCAAGCAACTCCAGACTCTGTTGTGAAATTTATACTCAATAATTAGTACCATTCCAATTACCACGCTTTATAAGTCATACAACTCCACTTACTTAGAAGATAAACGGTGTAGACATTCACAAAAAATCCCATCAACATCTGTGACAATTGGCAGGTTGTAATGTAATTGGAAATCCATCGAGGAATATGGACGTTACAAGCTTTCAGGGCAAAGTATGGATACATTAATCTGCAAAAATAATAAAGTATTAAACAGAAATCAAATAATATAATTTTTGCAATGTGCGTTTTTTGTGAAAGTAAAACTTACGAATGAACTGCATAATTCATTAGGACATAATATCGAGCGATTGGTTCAAAAAATGGTGTCGATATCCAACAAAAAATAAGAGTCATGACATGGTGATACCTGACAAACAAAAATGGTCAGGAATATTTGCTTTATTTTACTTTTACTATACTTACCACTGCAAGAAAACGAGAGGTTTTTTCCTAAGGACGATAAAGACGGTGTCACCTTAGACAAAAAAAACTTTATTAGCGAAACGTTAGCAATTACTACGCTTCGCCAACCTACCAAGTTCCAAAAATTTACTAAAAACGAACGCCAATCCCCAAAAGATTTCAGGCATATTACCACCAACTCTACAATTTTCCATCAATCCAATCAAATGAAATACTACGTTAATTGAGACGAATTTATTATTCTGTAATTACGGTAAACACATTGAATTATAAAATCCATTGTCTTGCATGAGCACGGAAACAAGGCCTGGAGCAACTCGAATAAATCCAATCATTGAAAAAATTCCAAGACCAAGATTCCAAACAAATAGACCTCGTCTCAGGTCGAAGGCGTCTCGTTTCGCCATCCAGGATTTTAAACCAAAAATTACAAGGATATACACAGCCCCGGCGACAAATGCCAAGTGCCAATTTCGGTTTATGAAGTGACCCATGGAATACCAGTCGACGATTTCAAATTGAAAAGGAACAAATTTTGGAGGGTTGTCCAAACTAAGGTCGGAATAATCCATGCTCATCACGGCCTTGGTGATGTTAAGGCCATGATAAGTAGAGGAAATTTCCATTGTGACAGCGGCTATCTTTTCCAGAGCGTGATATGAATGGTGCTCCTACCGAACACGGAGTGAGTTACAGTCCAACACGATTCTTTTCCAATTCTTGGTTGAACTCGTGCGAATGTGATGATCTTATTGCGAAACTGGCTTTTAATTCCAATTGGCAAGAGATGTAATGGAAAGTAAAATATGTTTATAATGCATAAGAGTAAATTAATTCATTTCTCATAACCAGTGTTTCAGGACTTTTACGATTTCTCCATTTTATCTAAGGTTTGAAATTAGGCTTCGTTTTTAATTTGGTTTGAAATGTCGTGAATGCATGAAAACAACAACTCAGAAAATGTTGTAAAATCTCAAATTGCGAGTAAAATTAATTTAGAATATTGTAATGATCAATCTAATCAATAATGTCACGTACAGCGTTAGAATATTTTGAAATATCAGACGAATTTATTGAATCAAATTACAAATAGAAAGGAAAAATATTGTGAAGAAATCTATCAATGAACAGTGTCAATTAACACAGAAATATTAATGAAAGTTAATGTTAATTAATGTACGCAAATATAATATTTACTGGACTCTGCAAGCTTCAATTATCAAAAGTAGTCACAGCTCTGCAATCCACAATTAGTTTTGAAACATGACTCATCAGAGGAAAGTAGCCATGTCGTACTTCAATAATCCTTCGAGCAAAATCTTCTGGGTGCGTTGTAAATCCACAGGAAACGGAAATTGAGGGAGACACTTCCTTTCTCCACGGCTCTAAGAGAAAACCTCTGTCAACTTTTCCAGAAGCAATTGCAGCTCTATCCACCTCCGTTCGCCAGTTTTGAGGAAGAATTCCAGTAAAGTAGCAATAGTTCCTTTGCTCCTCCTCATTCATGAAGTACAACGTCCCCGAAAACATGTACAAAGGTGGGAGTAAGTGGATTGGAATGGCAGCAGACCAAACACTGGGTAACATCAACTTTAGTGAAGAAATGAGCGTGTCCCGTTTTGGAATTAAACGCGGAGCAAACATCCGAAGAATGGTTTTATTGCTGGGATCTTTAATTGTTGGAATTAATCCATTCGCTTCATATGGACTCAGCAAGAGAACAGTGATCCTGTTGGGGTCGTTTTGGTTAGTAACTAGCCAGTTCGGTGATCGTAAGAATTCATCCAGTTTATCATCCCGACTTCCAGATATGATGACGGAGACAAAATCCCGGGTCACGAAGATGTCTTGAAGGCACCAATTTTCAAGGCATGCCAGGATAATTGTTGTTTGTTCAAAAGCTTTATGTAATGGGAGAATATCTCCAGCTGTTTTTCCAGGGCTGGTATCGCCAGACTTAATGAAGTGAACGACATGTGGAGACAATTTGTGGGTGGCTGGCTCTCGTGGAGGAGGTCGTATGATTTCCCTTTCTTCCTCTGGTTCCTCCTCATGCTCCTTTTCTTGCTCCTCGTCAAGTAAATGGCTTACAACAATTTTATCTGCCAGTAGTCTCTGACATCGGGGTAGAATTTCCGTCCCAAAATTAGCCACAGAAGGTTCATCTTGTAACAAAGTCACGTCCAACTTACTCGTTATCTGGGACAAGATGTCATTTTTCTTGACATTAATTTGATTTTCCAATATCACATTATAATTAAGTGCCTCCCTGTGATGGCCAAACATGTCTTTCAAACTTTGAAATTCTTGGTCACAGACGATTTCCGCAAATTGGATGTAATTTTCCGCAGTTTTTTCTGTCTCGTTAAATCCCACCTCTGCCAAACGTTTATGATAATAATTGATTCCTCCTGCGGCCCAGTAGACTAATCCATTTCTTTCAAATTGAGTACTGTTCTGACAAACCCATTCCATAACTTGTTCAACTCCTGGGGGAGAACTTCCCATAGCTAAGATTCCGCCGTAAGATTCATGATTTGCAAAGACGTGGATCTTGTGACCCTTTCCAAGGAGACGCATTCTCATACATGCCTGAACCATTTTGTCCCTTGTGATATCCGCACAAAGAGTGACACAAGCCGTGGATGGTGGTGGAATCTTTAAATCAGTGCCCCTTGTGTGAACATCATCCAAGTAAATGACGCATTGGTCTAGTTTATCCATGTAAGGTGATGAGTGGAGTGGGGCACTGTCGTCTAAATGGGTCGCCACCTTTACTCTCTGATTGTTATCATTGTCGTAGTAAACTGCGGCTTTGACTGGTTTCGATGTTTCTGCCAAAAGTTCCAACCATTTCCGAGCCACAGACTCATTATCCAGTTCCAACAACAAGGCTCCAGAGTCTAAGAGGACAGGGATATCGTTTTGAATCAACTTTTGCAAAATGTCTACCGCTGAAGTTCCACGTGGGAGACGGTCCAAATTGTTATTCTCCTCGGATAAAATTGTCTCGCGCATCTCATCATTTGTTGTCTGTAGTTGTGGCAGGTCTTGTTGTGAAATTGGGCCAGGTAGGAGATTAGAGCAATCATTTGTTCCACTAAATCCGGAAGTTGGGTGAACAAAATCTTCAGAGCATAAATCCCACGGTGTGCAAACCAACTTCTTTTCGAATGTTCGGGATTCTTTTGGAAATACAATTTTTCCCAGGTAGAAATCAATTACAAACATATTTTTCCTCAGGATGGGAAACAGGTGGTCATATTTTTGCTTGAAATCGGCAAGATTAACACTACTGAATTTCTTAACAGAAGGATGCACAAATTCCTCAGGTATCTGTTGAATCCATTCCGCGTATTCCTGTTCCTTGTTGGATTCATTATTCAAAGTGTCGAAGCAATCCTCCAGCTCATCATCGGAAAGTCCGGAGTAATAATAGCTTAGCTGGGTTAGGAGTATGGCCACATCAGGATGACCGAACTCCGTACGCTTTGCAGGGACGTCTTTAGCACGAAACGGTACTGCCATTTTCCTGTCTCCTTCGGGGTCAACCCCGTAATTAACTCGCCAACGTTTGCTCAGGACTAGGTATAGAATTTCATATTTCAAAAATCCCGTTAAAATCAAAATTATCATTTCCTGGGTGGGAGTGAGGAGTCTTAAACCTTCTTCGTGACGTTCTTTACTAATTTTAGTACTCGTGAGTAAATCTCTCAGAATTTCCCGTTGATTTGAAGTAGTCATTTCCGGTATTTTAATCCCAGGAGATTTCCGATCCAAAATATCGTCTGCTAGCCATTCAATAAGCTTTTGATAGCATTCTTTCTTCAAAATCCGGGTGTTATGGAATATTTCGGGTCGTTTTCCATCCAAGGGTCCCGTGTCTACGTTAGAATCTCCGAATTCCTTCTGTAAATCTATCATTCTTGCTGGGAGAAGTTTCAACAGATTTTGAGCTATATTCCATCGTAAAGCACCTCCATCCACTGGTAATTGGGAACCGAGGGTGTAAATCAGTTGATACTTGGCGTGCAGGATTTCATCGGACTCATCTAGGACGTCACGAACATTTTCTGCCAACCATTTTTGAAGGTCCATTAGCGACTTTGCAGCATCAATCTGTCCTGACCGACATTTTTCATAGCCCTTTAACTGGAAGGACAAGCGATGCTCGGGCAGGG
Organism: Folsomia manolachei; assembly: GCA_036491905.1. Lineage (NCBI taxonomy): Eukaryota > Metazoa > Arthropoda > Collembola > Entomobryomorpha > Isotomidae > Folsomia > Folsomia manolachei. The sequence goes on along the minus strand of JAAXNX010000127.1, from coordinate 24,071 downwards.
TTATTACAACTCCACGATTTGATTGACATTCTTTATACGTTGCGTGCATTATTCGACAAGCTCCCGTTCCAATGTCCAAATCTCTTTGGCAGGGAATTGTGTAAATTCTTTTATTGAGGAGTCCTCCCAGAGCAAATTTTAAGGAGGCCATATTCGTCTTGAAAAGAGATTTGAGCACAGTAACTCGGAACACTTGATTTCCATTTGCTAAGGAGAGGGCAAGTAATGGGACAATAACTGCAGTTTTCCCTTCTCCCATGTTGAGCTGCATGACGGAATGCTTTCCCTCGGGTGGGTTCATCATTTGTTCAGCAACATCAATCTGAACAGGACGTATCATTAGGTTCGATTCAATCTCAAATAAAAGCCATTCCGGTTGAGTGGCAGGACTCCAGTTGGAATGACCTGGATTTTCAATTTCTCTGGTCAACGGGACGAGGCCAGTTTTTTCCATGTGAAAGTAGCGAATGCATCGACTGGCTCGTTGTTCCAATGTTAGAATTACGCCATAAGCTCCAATTAAGGCCGTGATGTCTGGTGAAAATTTCTCGCCAGAGAAAAGAAGGCTTGTTAACAGTGTAGCTGGAGTTATTCGGAATAGATCAGTGTGAAATAGTCCCTCCGTTTCGGAATGGATTAAAGATTCCTGGATAAGTTTCATACACGAGTTTAACTCCTTTTTGTAAAATTGCTGTTTCTTCTGGAAATGATCGAGTGACTTTTCGTCCTGAAGATCCGACTCTCCTAAAGTTGAAGGGAACTTAAGCACTCCTTTCTGGAAAATGGCAATGTGTGAACGAGAAATTCCAAGGGCTTTAATGGGTGTGCCGAATACAAGTTTAAATTCTGGTTTGTTTTTGAACCCTGCGATAACGGGTTTTGCAAAACTGGATCCCAATCTTGAGGAGAAAGTCGGAAGTGATTTTGCTCCTGTGCATAAAGAAGGTGGGATGACAGCAATTGTTTTTTCGACTTTTGTCAAAAACGACTGCAAAGCTGAATTCACATTCCACGCCTTGAGCTCGTTGTTTAAGAATGAAATTGCAGTATTTAAGTTAGACTGGTTACAATAATCTCCAGCAAGATTTTCAAAATTGATCAATGAAAAAGATTCGGCCGGCCATAATACGGAAACTAACGTCGTACAAATTTGAGCTTGTCCAGGAACATGTGTTGCAAAAATTTGTTGAACCTTTGACTCCGTGAAAGTACTATTAGGGCAGATATATTTTGCAGTGCTGGGTGGATCTTGGGTTTGGAAAAATACTCTGTGAACCGCTACGCCTTGCAAGAGAAGGAGAGAGTTTAGCTCAATTTCTCTGTAGGCAAGAATTGATAGAATTATGATCCATTCTGATTTAAAATTGTTTTTCTTCACAATCCTAGCCAACTCGTACAGATTGAGCCAATTATTTCTGAAATCAAAATCCGGGGAAAGTAGTTCCACAATGCTCATTTCCGTTAGAAGCTGTGGATCGGTGGGGCCTTGAAGAGCTTCATCAGTGAAGAGGAAGTTTGTGAGAGAACTTGTGACTGATGTTGGCATTCGAAAAGTGAATGAGTGACCAAGTTCCGAGATTGCCCTCGTTCGCGTGTTCTTATCCGATTTAGAAGGGCTCCAAGAAATCTCTGTTACTTCAGAATAGCTCTGTGTATCCAAAAGTTGCAAGAACTGTTTGGATATTTTCCCTTCATCTGAAAATAGTGGCTCATATCTTCTGTATGCGCGTTTTGATAAGTCCAAGACATTCTTGTCCTTTTTCTTCTTCTTGTCATCTTCAGCGTCTGTAATGGTATCCTTTGGGAATAATACTTCAAGCCGTTTACTATCTGCCAATAATTTCTTAGCAATGAATCGGAATCCATCACTCGCAGCACAGGAGGGAATCCCAGTTGGCCAAGTTGTCATTTCCATTCGCTGTTGATGTTCAGGATAATATTGACGGAATGGAGATAATTTTTTAATTTCGTCCAGAAGATCCAATGACTCTTCGTATGGTTTACATGACCAACAATGTCCTGACTGAAGAATGGAGAGGGCTGACTCCGTTCCAGTAAGACCGGTGAATGGATCCGCCAAAGGAGATGAAGTTAGGGCGTGAAGATAAGCCAAATACAACCAGCTGCAAGTACTCCTCCCAGCCCTCAGAGTTTGAAGTCGAAGATCCAAATCGAACACGAATACTGGAGGACTTCTTAAATTCTTCCGGTTAATTCGAACAAGTTGCTTTTCTGTGACAGAAAATAAATCCGCAAAGCCGTGTGGGACGAGAAGTTTCTTCTCATTGTACTCATTCTCCATTAAAAGTCCGTTCTCAAGAGAAATCAAAGTTCCAAATTTTTGTTTCTGGCAAACTTCCATTCCGTACTCGAGATTTATTAGATGCCCAGTTTCTTCATTAAGTTGAAAACTAAGTTGCATCCTTGGCAGCTCTACTCTCACATGGCCGGTGGTAGTATCCAGAAACGAGTGAATATATTTGGAATTCTCAAGTCTTTTTAAGTAGTTTATGAAGGATGATTGACTTCCGCTACCAATGCAAAAAAGAACATTTCCTGAAGAAGTTTCCACAAGTTGGCGTGATTTCAAAAGTAGTCTGAATTTTGGTGTTGTCATCTTTTCAAACTGGACGAAATGAACTGGTCTGAAATCAATCTCTTGGGTTTTCAAATTGAGCCAGTGACTATACCCATTGAGGAGAAGATGTGGAATTAAATTTTCAAAATGATGTTGAGGAATGAGTTGGAACTCTTCAGTGTCATTCCTCTCACGAACTATTAGAGTCTCGTCATCCAGTAGAGTGAATCGATAATCGGCATTATTGTAGCGATGAGTTGTGATCATGGTTTTCTCCTCAACGGCAGGATAAACTTCAAAAACAACGTCGTTAAAAACCCGTGTGAACGTGGGATGTTTAGTAATTTCAATTGGTAGCCATCCAACCGGAAGTCCATTTACTAGAAATAGTCCTCGGAGAAGATCCACTTGTAGATTGACTTTGTCCAGATTTCCTTGTCGCAGGAATGTGGTGTGGAATACGTGGGATGCAGATCCAGAAGGGAAGGATTCCCAGTTACCAAACTCTCCGTGATGGCCTTCATTCCAATTTTGTTTGACAAAGAGCGACAACCCGTCAGAAAATTTGGCAAACTTGGGTTCAATATTAATTGCAATATTGCTACGAGTAATATCAATCAACATGATCCTTGTAGAAGAAAGAGTTGTTGTTGTGGAGGACGTGATATTATTGTAAATTCTTGCCATTGCATGAGTCCATTGAAAAAGGTCCACATCACTGCTGAAAATTGATTTTTCTTCGATGGGAAAAAACGTCCAGCAAATGCAGACACAAGCATCGACAAGTTTCAGTTTTAATTGTTGTATGTAGTCGCCAGGGGTGTCCCTTGATGTTAAAATCACTTTTTCAATCCTATTCGTCCAATCGTAGGCTGTTTTTCTGCAGGCTAGAAGTAGTTCAACAGCTTCACAATGGCCAAATTCTACCAGTCTTGCAGCCAAAATGATGATAAACAGGAGGGAATAGGGTTCATCCCAATTTTCTTGATAGGAAGTCAATTGGGTTTTCAATTCTTGAAGGAGTTCCTCAGAAAATTCTTTACTTGCCAGATCTTCATGGGACTCCCTGTACCATTGTTGGCCTGGAACTCCTGTCTCCCAAATTGTTTGGGCTAAAAGAGTGAAAACAGATTCTTCTTTGAAAGACAAGGAGTTTTCCACCATTGAGCGTAAAATGTTTCTCAGTTGTAGTCGATGTCCAGCTCTTAATGATCCAAAATCTTTGTACTCCACCAACCTCAGTTGTCCAGGACAGTTTGCTTGGGAAGCTAAAACTTCATTTTGTGTATGGTTTGTAGAATTCAGTGTCCACTGTAATCCAGAATAGAGGGAGTTTGGGGTAACGCTTAAAGTACAGAATTTTTTGACGTTCCAAGATTTCACAAAGTTTCCTGCAAATGTGCAATTGTATCCATTGTTGACAATGAAGCTGGCGTCTCCTCCATCCGGATGGGCTTCCTTGTAATGAGTGTCAACAAAAAGTTGGTTGGTGCTACCAAGCTTGAAAATTGTCTGCGTTTCCATTCTTCGACTGTATTTCGACAGTTTTGAATACTCTGTCCAGATTCCATGAATTTTATATGACATTTCCTTACTTTTGCACACATTAGAGACAAGAAGGATAACTACATCTCGCAGGCATGCTATTTCTGGTGGAATTAGTAATTCAAAGACGACAGCAATTTGATTTTCATCCTCCGTTCGAAGCGGCCTCTCATAAACTTCAACCCTTTGCGAGTTCACGGAATCTTGTAAGGCGTGGTAGCCACAATTTTGAAGTATGGTTTGGTGTCTACATTGGCAGGTAAGGCTATTCATTTTCGAGCGCAATTCCTTGCACACTTTTCTAGCATGCTTTAATTCTCCTAGCTTGCCAAGAATGTCAATCTCTGCATCCGCAAGTATTTGATATCTGAGCTTGACAATTTCCGCGTTGTCCTTTCCATACCGGTACGAAAATGAGTTTTCTGATATGCAAGATTCTTCCGTCAATGCAGGAAATTTTGCTGAATTGTTCCTTTGCAGAAAATAAAGTTCCAGGAAATGAGCCCATTCCATATCTGATTTAGTTGGGAGGAGTAGCTGTTGAATGATAACTGGATTGATGCCACTCCTATGTTGTTTCAGTAGTGGGACCGCTGCCACAGCAATGATATCCAAAACGTGGACAACTTGTAAAAATGCCAACACCATCCTACTACCCCTCACAGGGTTACCTTTGTAGTGCTCTGGTGCTCGGCTGATATAGTCTGATGCGAATTCTCGAATTACAAGAGTTATTCGGTGGGGATTTTGAGCCACGTAATTTACCAGGTGATCAAATATCCAGGATTCAACTTCGTATAAAAGATTTGCTCTTCGTTCCATTACCTCAGGGGACTCAGGGTCAATTTCCTTCCAGGCTGAATCAATATTTGGGATTTGATTTGGCACGATACGATTACGTGGACAGGGTGTTGGTGGTTGACTTGAATCTGAAGTTCTGCCACTTTGTGAGCCCCTTAATTTTGGAATGAATGGTAATTTCGGGAAAATCGTGTCCCCTTGGTTGATTTTGAGTTGGGGAAGATTCACAGCAATTTCAGAATTTGCCTGGCGTTGTATCATTGCCAATTTAAATTTCTTGCAAGTTGCCGTAGTCTGAAGGAAGAGTTGATTTATGTACAACTTTGTTGTAGAGTCTCCTCCTTCCAGTGCCTGGATCTTTTTCATTCTTCTCATCAATTTTTTGATCATGTGCATTCCAACGTCGGGATCAGTTTCAAGAAGATTTGCCCTTTCGCAGAGACGTCGCATAAATTCAGCCAAAACAATTTTATAAATGATAGTTCCCTCTGGTTTAGAATCCTTCAGGCTCAGTTGTAAAATTACTTTTGCCACCATCCATAAACCCGACCGTCTCCAGGGAGTGTATGAACTGTTCCAGGACACTTGGTCTCGTACTTTTTTGCAAATCGTGGGAAATTCAGCTTCCGTGGCTTCCTTTGAGGTATCATTTGATAGAAGCCAAACCAGCCATTCTGAAACGAACGTTGTGTCACAGACTTCTCTAACCTCGGGGACTTCGGATCCTCCCTTCAAAGCGGTTGATAGTGTGTCGAGAATAACTTCATTTGTTAGTGCAATCAATTGACGGGATAGGGCTTGGGAAGAGAGAAGATCCGAATTAGGAATTTTAATGGATTGCTCTGGATAAGTTGTGATAATTTCGCCATCATGGTTGGACATTACAAAAGTTGATTTCAAAGACGCAGGAAATGTGGAGAGAATGGCTTCATTTTTAGTGGAGTCGACGCGGACCAATATTCCAGCGTTTTGGGCTCGGATGTAATACCCAAAGTATCCTGAAATGGATATTAGTTAAAAATAGTTTCAATGAAATTACTAATAAATTATGAATTAAACCTTTTTTAATATTCCGCAAAGTTTTTGATAAATTGGCAGGATTTTGTTCGAATTGGTTGACACTCCATGACGCAAAGAGTTCCTTTGTTGCTGATGGAACAATGTTCCCATATTCCGAGTAGTTGAGGACATTTGTGAGCAGGGTTAGTATATTTTCCTCTCCTTTTATCTTTATTAAGGGTTCGGCTTCTGTTCCAGGAACTTTTCTTGGAAGGAAGACATGATTTATTAATTCTGTCATTTCCTCCTCGTCAAAGCTCAGGTCGGAAACCTCCATCTATTTGGAATTAAAACAAAATTATTATGTTGAATTGCTTATCTTAGTTTCCGCAATTAGTTTTTGCGAATGTTTTGGAGGAACGATAGATTTTGCATATAATTGGGTATGCAATGCACAATTGGATTTTATGACTGACTAACCTTTCCTAGCAGTTCTTAGGGTGCAGGATTTTGCAAATCACCACTTCGCGTTCTTTACTAAACTCCAACGGCGTCAATCTTCAATCAAGCAATGAAACTTGTGAAATGTCTTCTCAAGACGAATTGAAAAGACAGACTAATAGAAATTTACGAACTTATGAATGTTATCGAAAGAATCTCAATTTACGGGTAACACAACTTACCGAAACTTTGCCTTCACAGTAATTGGCCCCTCCCCCTCCTTCCTTGGGGAGTAACACGGCACCTAGTCAATTTAAATTTGCTTCATTTGTACAATATGTTTACTGAGTACGACTTCTAAAAAAATCTATCTAAGCAATAAATGAATTACGCACAAATTTACCTTGTTCTAGTTTTTATTCCTCTGTGAGAAGGTCTTGATCAAGGTGCGGTCGCGGATAGAAAACCACTTCACCAGGTCAGCCCCGACTAAAGCGTCCTTCAATATTTGATAAAAAAATGAAAATTAGAGAGTTTTGGTACTTTAAAAAAGCGAAAATCTCAAATTTGTTTGCAACTCTACCAAAAATCGAAATGATTTCGCCGGTTTCTTATACCGAGCCGTAAAATTTGGCTAATACCTCATGAACACATTACAAACGGATGCAGTTATATAAAAATTGCAAACTGTAATAAACGTTTTGCTTACCTGTCCAATAACTGCGGTGCAATAATTTCCTTAATTTTACTTTATTTCACAAAAAGTTAATTAAGCACTCACTCTAATTCTAGTTATTTTGAGAGTTGTGACACATCTTTGTTCTATCAGGAATGAACTAAGAAGCAGTCTCCAGTCCCAGTCTAAGAAATGAAAAAGCCGACACAAGAGAACCCACTAGTTACCCACTTTAAGTACGAAATACATACGTATTCACTTCAATTCCTACGGCAAGTTGGATAGAGGCTGACTCGGGATATTATGCAGATATGTAGGATTAGCAGCGGATGCTGATACTAATTCGTGGTTATTGTTAGAATGGTGAATTTGGTATACCAAAAACGTTTCTCATACGCAGCTACTGATAAGGAAGTTGTTTGTCGGTGAAGTGGAGACTAAGCTAGGCTAATAAAATTATTTGACACTTCATCAAATATCGAATCAGGGTCTCCATGTCCATAAACGAAACTGGAGTTTATGCAGTTGCAAATAGCGGATGACGTTCAAAATGGTTATGGGTTATACAAAGACATTTACTGCAACATTCTGTATTCATTTTATTGTAATTCCGTTCGTAACCGTAATATACATATTAAGCAAAAAGTATACAACACAATGTCTAGTCAGGACTAAAACATCGTGATGAAAGCCGACTAAAACATTTACGCCGTAAAATTAGAGACATTCACTCATAGAAATTAATTCGACAATTCATTTCCAGATGAATAATAACATATTCTGCATTTCTTGCCACCCGTACTCGTGTGCGGAAAAGGAAACTCACAATACGTCATGGTTAAAAATTTATTCGCAATTATTCCAACAATCCTAACTAAAAGTTCGCTAGAAATGCGACAGGTGATTGATATCACGAGCGTTCATTAACAATAAAAATAGCTCAAAACATCTTTATGTTGAAATTACTAAATAAATTCATCGGAACTCTGATGACAGCAATCTTTATATCGCAAATTCCGTTATTTTGCCAAGGACGTACGCAACAACACTCAACTAGATCAATTCCTATTAAGAATTGCATAATTTACTGCAAACAAAACTCAGCCTAACCTAACCTAAGCTACCGATGGACGAACATGAACTTGTCGCACGAGCTGCATGCTTTCCAATTCATTTACTAAAAACAGGTTTCATCCTTCTCAAACAACTTTTATCCAAATGCAAATCACAAGATCTTGCCACTAACCTACTAAATATTTGTACACACACTTTTGAGACATATCAAGTTTTGCTAAAAATATTTTAATTTCACTCTCAGTCTCGTTCATAATCATTTTTGTAGCTTAGTTTCAGTGGAAAGTTGTTAAATACAGTATTTCGTTACAATTAAGAAACCTAGAAATCATGGGACATGCATTTGGTGAAGATTGTAGAGAAACCATCAGTGTCAAACCTAAGTACAAATGTCAGGAATATCTGTTTGGAAATCCAAACCACATATTTTCCCGAGTCTGGTTGTTTTCGTCCCACATATTTGCGGGTTATGGTCTGTTCCTGATTCTACAGGGAACTGTGCCAATAACTACCTTAATTCCGCGTGAGTGAGAAATATCAATTTCCTTAATTAGTGTGTTTTATTTGCAAATTTTCATGTGACGGAAAGTGTCTCAAATTGCATTATTGTTCTGCTTATAGTAAGTTTAATTGCACTTATTGCTGGATTCGGTACCACAATTGGAGCTCATAGGTAGAGTACAGGCTTATATTGTTGGTCTTAATGGGAAATGTTTGATTGGCATTGATTGTGTTTTGTATAGGTATTGGACACATCGTTCATTTAAAGCGAAGCAACCCTTACGGCTGTTACTGGTAGTTTTCCAAACTCTGGCCCTCCAGGTAAAATTACTATTTTAAAAATTAGCCAACCTCCACTTTTACATGCATTAATGCATAATGATATATATTGCAGTACCCACTCTTCAGATGGTGTCGTGACCACAGAATTCATCACAAATTCGTTGACACGGATGCAGATCCTTACAATAGTCGGCTCGTGAGTTAAACAAACAATACACACATAGTTCCAAACATAGATGGTTATAAATCTCTACTTAACATATTTAAAAAGTTGCATACTTTAAGGTCGAATACTTGTTTTCAGGGTTTTTGGTATTCCCAACTAGGATGGCATTTTTATCCGGAAAACTCATCAACAAAGGAGAAAGGAGAAACAATGGATTTCTCAGATTTGGACAATGACCCGATTGTCAGATTTCAAACAAAGTTAGCTTGTTGTACTGTGCTCTAAAGGCATCAAAATGTTTATGAAACTATGTTCCCCTATTTGTAGGTACTACTTACCACTGGGGATTGTAATATTTTTTGTGATCCCAATTTCCACCGTTCATTTCCTATTCCCCAGTTTAACTTTGTACCAACTTATTTGCCTCCACTACTTGTGGTATATTTATTCCGTGCATGCAACTGGGACAGTGAATTCAATAGTAAGACTGTTTAAAATAAATTCACCTTAAATTTTCATAGTCATCCGTATTGGAATTATAATTTTTATGTAGGCCCATATTTTTGGAATGAAGCCATACGACACGTGAGTAAAACAATGATTTACATTAGCATTATTTATATTGTAAACCGAAATGCGTTATTTGAAATTTCAGGAAAATTAATCCCACCGAAAATATTTTGGTTTCGTTTCTCTCTCTTGGTGAAGGTAATTTTAACAAAATTAATTAATTAAAATTTGCAACACTAAACGAAAAGTGTATAACTCAGGCTTCCATAACTTTCATCATTCCTTTCCCTGGGACTACAAAACGTCAGAGCTTGGTAAATACTTGATGCAACAAATACAAAGTCTTCAAATAATCACGCCACTAATTGTATTATCTTTTAGGCTACTTTTTCAGCCCAAGTACGCTGCTTTTAGATTTTTTTGCCTGGCTGGGACAGGCTTACGACCTGAAATCAGTATCACATGAAGCTGTATTATCAAGAGTTCGAAGGACAGGAGATGTAGAATTACATTCTGCACATGTTGGGAATTATCTCACCCGAAGGACATCTCAAAGTTTAGCCATTGACAAAGAAAAAGTCGCCGAAAAGACGACCCTGCCTGCGTGGGGTTGGGGAGATGACGTCATCTCCCAAGAAGATTTTGACGTAACAAAAACCATTTCGTAAAGTCGCAGAAGATGTCTGTAATATATTCCATTTTGAAATAATACCAATAATATTTATATTTTTCTACGCCGATCATGGGGAAATTAAATGTATAGATCAATTACAATTCCGTGGATTGTCTGTAATTATCGATAACGAGCTTGTATGTTCGACTTTTATCTCAGCATTATTTACAAAAATATGAAATTCTTATGAAAACTAAAACTTGTAAATTGGAGAAATACGTGACCCACTTGTGCCAACAATAAAAACGAGCTATAATAAAATAATCGAAATATTTTGTATGACCTTAATTTAATTGAATATAACCACAAAATATAAAATACAAGTAGGTTTCATGTCTGAGTAGGTGATCTTTTCAGCACAACTATCTGAACGCTAAAAATTATCCACTTTACCAGAGTGCCACGTTATCGACTGATCTCACGGTTCATGCCACGCTGAAATGGAAATTATAATAAAGCAGGACTTTATAAAATGAGTAAAAAATTCAATCTGTCAATTTAGAATTGTGTTGCCCAATTGGAAACTGTCTTTCCAATTTCTTTGTAGTTTATTTATTATCGGATTTTTAGTTTGCAATTTTTTTAAATTTCAATTCATTTCCGCGATAAAAGGGAAATTACAATAGGTAAAGTTTATCATACACATACGTACATATTATGCAAGTAAATAGTTAGTTCAATGTAACGGTGGGCGATTATATTACTTAACCGTTTCAATTAATTAGTTATTGAGTGTAGTAGTTATTTTTTGCGCCATAAGATAAAGTAAGATCCTTATAATATAACGAGCCTAGTATACCTTATTACACGAAAGTATTTAGTACATAATAGGTAACAACATACCGACGAATTCATTTTACAATTAAATTACTGGTATTCAGTTAGTTAGTTCGGACATTATTAAATTTGCAAAGGTGTCTCACTAACCTATGTATTAGTTATGTTACAAGTTTACACCGACTAAATATTAAATTGATATCACAAGTCCCGTCCCGTAGTGTCGACGTCTTTTCATTTTTGTTAAGCAGTTCTACCTAAACCAGTTGAACTATTCGGAATAATTGAATAATACAATTGTATTGCTCTTTGCTTAATTTGTTAATCTTTTGCCATCCTGAGAAATGTTCTATTTAATGCAATCCAACTCATTTTACTACTCACTATAAATGCAAAGCTATGCAATTCTCTGTCAACTAAATGTATTTGTACACATTATTATGCAGGTTAGGTAAACTAAGCAGTTGGATTAATTAATAATTAATGTAATTCAGCAAAGGTAATTCATAGTATAATATCATTGTACGAATATTTCCTCAATCAACTTAAACAGGAACAAACAAAATCCTTCTTGTTACATATTCTTCCAGAACAGGCAATTATTATGAATGAATACTAAACTACGTTCAAAACTCTTTGGTTATTACAGGTTCCTGAGGTAGGGTATACATAGAGCAGTATTGTGTTTGCTTAGTGTTTTGCATAGATAATATTCGGTCACTTAAGTAAATAATGTAATTGAAATATAATATTATAATAAAATCATAAAATGCAGGTGTGGTTTTTAACGTACGAATAACTGATGTTTTCCGTAAAATACCTGAATCTAAACCTTTCTACGTTTACTGGACATAGAAGTTGAAGAGGTTGAATTTGCACTCAAATTGGCATCAGTTCTTGATCGGATTGCGGGTGTTTTTGGAGTAGAAATTAAACTCCTTTTGACTTCAGTTAGGGTTGAAATTAAGTTTCTTCCACTATGTTCCAGTCTGTGTAAATGAACAAAAGGTAAATGAAATTATTCTTTAAAAACCATTAAATTGTTCCTTACTTGAAGTATTTAATGTATGGGTCATCCTGTGGTAACTCGTCCGGTTCATGGGGTGTGAAAACGAAGAATTGTGCATCGAAAAGTGAATGCGCCTGTTCCACAAGAATTCCCATGCTGACCCTCTTATTTCCACCATCCATGAAAACTTCAAACTCGTCCAGCATGAAAAATGGGGTTGGCATTATTTGTCGGAGGGCAGAAATGTATGCCATTGTTGAGAAGGAGCGTTCTCCACCACTTAATTGCATTGTGAATTCTTTGAGTCCTTTCCTGTAAATTTATAAAGATAGTTTAGGAATGAGTCATTATTTCTGCCAGATTAAAGATATTGAGAAGTTGGTATCTAAGTGTAAACTTACCAATCCACCATCATTTTACCATTGCCTGAATTACGTGTCACGTACGCTTGAGCTTTAACTTCACTCTTTTTGTCAACGCTGACGTAGTAGAAAAGTTTCTCGTCTTCGATGTCAAATAGTGCTTGTCCCTGAAAATATTTGCAAAGATTTTAAAAAGAGGAGACATAATTACACCTCAAGTCCAAAATATGAGCATACTTACCGTGTATCCTCTAAGTTGGATAAAAATGAGGTAGTAATTCTGGAAATTGGTGAGATTTGCCAACTTTGTTCTTTCAAGGTGGGATTTTTGCATAGTTGTTAAAGGTTCGAGAAGCTGTTTTTTAAATTAAGTGAAATATTATTCTCTGGTCGAGTCATTAAGTAATCGAACTGTTAAATCAGTTAATTGCATACCCCTAAAATCTTGCTGGCAACTTCAATCTGAACATGAATCTCATTTGCAGATTTTTTCCATTTTTTCGCCATTCGCCTGACTTCTTCCTTCATTTTGATTTTATGAAGATTTTGTTTATAGAAGTTTTCTCGTCCTTCTAAATCTGCCTGAATTTCCTCTGGAGATCGGGTTGTCGTCACTCGTTCCCCTCGTTTTCTTGCTTCACCACTTTTTTGTTCGGACTCTTTGTTTTTTGCAGCCAGTTCTTTTTGCAGTTTCTTTTTATCGGCGTTTAGACTTTTTTGAGTGGTGTCACAATCCTTGATTTTCTGTGAAATACAAAAATAGTGCGTTTTTGGTGTTAAAGAATGATTCTTACTAATTATTAGTAAGACTTATGCAATTTTTTTAAGCTTACCTTGTCTAGTTTATCACACTGTTTTTGAAAAACTCCTTTTTCATCGTCACAAGCCTGGATACGTTTCCGAACTTCGTCCAATTGAACCTTGAACGCTTTTGATTCCGTTTCTCGCTCTTTGAGTTTGACGTCGCAGTCATCTTTGGCTTTTAGTTGAGCCGTTAATTCCTCTTCTCGTTGTGCCAACGTTAGTTCCAATTGACGTTTTTGCTCTTCAATAAAGTCGTTCTGAAATAAATTGAGAATCAATTATTTAAACGGAGAGCAGAAGTTTATCGGAAAAGTGATCTTAACCCACGCCCACCTGCGATGCCATGTCAGGAACTTCAGCCAAATCCGCTAGAATTTGTTCGCAACCTCGAAGAAGGGACTTGGCACGGTTGAGCTCGTCACTTTTTTGCTTGATTTTCTTCTCACAATCAGCAACTTGACGGGCAAACCCGGTCGTGATTTTCTTTGCGTGCTGCCAGGCATCATTGATTTCTGCAACGTCTGCTTTCAGCCCTTCTATTTCGCTTTCCAATGCTTCCCTAAATATTAAAGTAAGTAAAGGTTTAGGTCCTGGTTGGATGAGCTACCTCCACATATACTTCATATATTTTGTGTAAACTAACCTCGCATTCTCAAATTTTGTAGTTTGTAAATAATAAGCCTTCTTCCGTTGCTGAAGGGGCTGAACTTTGTAATTTGGACTCGGGGTAAATTTGAAACAGTCTTTACTCACTCCGTATACGCAGGTTCGAGGGACACTGCAGTACAATGTAATGAAATTAATGCGAAATACTTCAACATTAAATAAGCAGAAAAGGACATCCGTACCTTTTGGCATCCTTAAAAATTGAACAAGCTTCTTGCTCCGTTTTAAAGAGGATGATTTTTTCAATTTGTTCTTTTTCAATCAAAGCTTCCGTAACTTTTGGATGTTGAATGTCAAGTACGTCCAAAATTGTTGGACAGCCCGGAATATATGCTTTACCCTTGCTCCACCATTGTCCGTCCTAGAAAGAAGAGATTAGTTGTAGAAAAGTAAACCAAAGACAAATGTCTTAGTAATAAAATTTCAATTTGGAAATGGGCATACCCTATTACTGCTAACGACGGAAATGATCCCAGGTTTCCCTTCATTGCTATTTCCAAAAACTTCTTGGATCAAACGTCTCAGAGTGTTGACATCTTCGGGATGATCTGTTGCAAAGGTTCGCAGGGTTCTTCCCAAAGTCTCCTCGATAACTGCGGCATATGTTTCATGTTCCTTTTTTACGGTAAACCAAGCTCCCAAAGGACCAACTGGAGTTTTGCCTTCCCATTTACATTGAGCAACCCTCTTTACCAAAGTTTTCATACGGTTGCCAAACTTGTCGTATTTTGTAATTTCTGCATCTTGAATGTTTTTAAGGCCTCGGATTTTTTCCTCTGCGCAAAAAATAATCACAGGTGAGAAATATTCACATTTGAGGACCAACTCATTAAAAATGTATTTAATCATACTTAGTTTAGTTTGGGACTCTTGGAAAAGGGCGTGAGCATGTTCCTCCTTTTCTTTGAAAATGGCATGTTGTTGTTCAAGTTCCTGCTTTTCTGCCCTCAGTACTCCCAACTCTCGACTAGCTTCTTGGATTGTCATCTCATAGCGGCGTATTTCTTCCTCGGTCTATGAATAAAGGAAAATGGTTAAATAAACGGCGCGAATTAAATGCAACTTGAAAACTCTTTCAAATTAAAAAAAATCCAATTAAAAATTAAGGAATAAACACCTGTCTCTTTATCCGTTCATCGTCATTCGCCTTTACAGAGAGGGAGTCTCGTCGTTGGCGTTCCAATTCGTTCAGTTCTTGTTGCAGTTTAGCTTTCCCATCATTTAGTAGTTTGATACGTTTTCCAAAGTTTTGATTTTCTTTGCTTACTTCCCTCAGTGCTTCATGAGCTTTATCGTGTTGGGACTCGAAGCTAGCTGCCTCTCTCCGTAATTCGGATAGCATGGATTTCTCTTTTCTACACAAAATTGCGTAAAATATTAATAGCTAGACAAAGGCATTAATGAGACCAAGTAGTTGAAATTTATGTGCATACTCATGAGACGACACCATGTTAGCCTTGCTCTCTTCCAATTGTGTTTGCTCACCCTCAATCCCTTCAATTTTGGACTCGATTTGAGCGACTTTTGAACTTAGTTCGGCAACAACGGCTTCAATCTGGAAGACAATGGACCAGGATTTTTCTATTCGTAGCTGTGCACAGAGCCCTTTGTATCTCTCCATTTCAAGGATTTTACGAAATTGATCCTCTGCTTCTTGTGCTCTACGTTTTCTTTCTTTGAATTCCTGCAGAAAAGTTGGTTGACAATAAAGGTTGCAGTTGAATAAATCAAGCCACCACAATATGTTAACAGTTAACTGTGCAACTTACCAGAAACTTAATGGGAAGTGTGGATTTGGAGACGGTGATATTGTTTTGTGTGGATTGTAGGCATTCTTCTTTCGATGTGATTTGTGTAATGTCTTTAAAGCTTTTGTACCTGGAAAAAGCACACGCAAGTAGTGAATTAAAAAATACACTAATTTTCTGGAATTTTCGTAACTATTTTCCCTTACAATGCAACCGCTTCCTGTGTGTTTAAAAAGTTAGTGGCCACTTTTTGAGTCAGAATTTGCACAGGATTATTAAGATGAATTTGCAAGGGTCGGAGAAGTGAGTCCAATCCTGCCTTTTTCAACAGGAACCAAGTCCCATCCCTCAGTTGCACTTTGGTTGTGCTTGAACTTTTTGAAAATTGTTTTCTCAGTCTGATTTCTTCTCCGTAGCGTCGTTTACTATGTGTCCCATTGTGATTAGAGAGAACGAGTTCAATCATGGCGTAACTTTCACCCCGTTGGATCACCACTGGTAATCAAAAATCAATTAAATTTAAATATGCATAAATCATCACAAGATAAATGAGATGCTGATGCTGGTGAACAACGTACTTTGTAATGAGTCTGCTCTCCCTGTGGTAGAAGCCTTCGCACCGCATACAATCATTATTGAAGTTTGTATAGCCGTTTTACCCGAACCATTTTCTCCCGTGATAATGTTAAGCTGTGCAAATTTTATCATTAGTCAATTAATCCTTAAATACTTCACGAACTAATGGAAATGTACTCACATGTGGACCAAATTTCCAATGTTTGTTCTTGTGACACATGAAATTAACTAGTCGTAGTTCCTTCACTCCACCATCCCTCATTTTGTGCCATTCAGACTCCTTTTATATAAAAACCACAAATAGTAAATTTTGCCATTTAATTTTACCAATTCCAATATCATTTAGTTCCTGCTAACCTCTGGGGTAGACGGCATCTCAATTCTAGGAAACATTCGTAATTCCTTGATGGGACTTTTTCTCCTATTTTTCTTTGCAGGAACAACAGCCATACTTTCCATGTCCTCTGTTTCCGTCTCTGCCTCCATAACGGTCTTATCTTTAGGTGATAAGGAGGGCACAACACTTGCATCTTGAGCCTTCCGTTTCCTTCCACGTTGCGTCTGTTGATTTCTTGGTCGTCGTTTGAGATCAGAAATATCCGGTGAGAGAGGCGCACCCCGTCGTTTCCTGGTTGACCTTGTCTTTGAAGTTGAGGTAGTGTGGTCAAGTCCATCATCTTCGTCGTCCTCTCCTCCATCGTCATCAATAAGGGATGGATGTGGTGTGGGAGGAGGTTCAGAGTCTGTGAACGGTGTATAAGGATTTGTGGTCTCGTTGGAGTAGGGAGGCGAGAGTGGAGAGTGTTGCGGCGTGCTGAGGTCACCATCCATCATCTGTTCCATTAGACCAGAGAAGGAGTAATCGTTCAGAGGTGGGACAGTGTCGAGGACGCAGTCAAATGAGAGTGGGGCTGTCTCTTGTAGGGCAAATGCAACCTTGTTTTTGTCGGGGGTGTCCAAATCCAGGAATTTGTTGGGACTGGGTGTAATTAGACAATAATCATCAATTTAGAGTCATTAATGCGCAGAATTAATACATCAAATATTGACAATTTGCCACAAGTACCTGTCTTCGGACATAAAATGTTGTGGCGTTTGTAAACCAGAGGGTCTTGGAGGGCTGGAGCAAGCAGGATAGCTCTTGCCCACAAGATCTAATTCTTCTTCTAAGGGAGAGTTATAAAACCGTTTAATTGTGGAGCGGGTAGATCTCGGAGT
Organism: Folsomia manolachei; assembly: GCA_036491905.1. Taxonomy (NCBI): domain Eukaryota; kingdom Metazoa; phylum Arthropoda; class Collembola; order Entomobryomorpha; family Isotomidae; genus Folsomia; species Folsomia manolachei. Next base: position 6,665 of record JAAXNX010000127.1, on the reverse strand, counting down.
TGGGATTGGGACGGAGAGGGGGGTGCCTGGGGTTGGTGGCAGTTCGTAACATGATACTGGAGCGGCTTTCTCGATGTATCCTGCTCAAAATATTCATAATATAAAAGTTAGTTTGATGGCATCAAATATGTGAAATGGGTAAATGCTTTGGGTGCCTATTTCTTTAATCATACTTTAATTTTGGGGTTTTGCACTGTGGTACTAAATTGGCGTTTCTAAAAATGTCAGAAATTATTTGCTAAAAAAAGTTAAACCCACCTAATCTTTAAGGATCCATTTCAAAGTACATTTTAGAAATTTAGATCTAATCATTCATAAACCAAGTCATTCTACAGGAAAAGGAAATCATAAAACAAATTGATACATAATCACTCCAATGTGACCATGACTTGATTAAACGAACTAGAATACAAAGGAAACAGACAATATTATGCAATACATAAGGATCTGGCTAACATAACGGCTCAGCCCGCCCTGCCCACAATACCGTTCTATATCTTGGTTGTACAACATAGCCAACCAACCACGTACATGATGTTGAATCATACTCTGGTTCTACCCATATTATTGAAAAACACCACCATCTTTTAAAAAAGCCCTACTTTCGCCTCAATTTAATGCTTAAATTCCTTTTAATCACGCTTTAACCGACGTTTCATCAAACCATTTCTTTTCAAAGAGTATAAAATAGTAGAGAATTGTATAAAAAGTAGGCCAGAATTACAAAATTTACCTGTCCTACTCCTCAAATTTCTGGCTGGACTGTCCCCACGCGACGTGTAGTATTTTCCGCTGACGGCTTCCATCCCACCAAGTTTATTACTATTTTACGGGGTCAATAAAACTAAAACAATTTCCAAGAGTTGGAAAAACAGCGTTTTAAATTAGTGAGAAACCTCATCCTCTCGCCTGCTATTTCCTCACTATACTAAAGTAAGAGAGAGTAGGGTGATGACGAGATTGGAGATTTTTCTGTGAGGCCGTCTCTCTCCCAGTCTGCTAGCCATAGCATTATTACAATGTCTGGTAAAAGAAACCATTCCCCTCGCAGAATTGTGAAAAAGCATGGAATGGTTTCTATCTGGGTGGTAGAAGTAGTGAGGATATGTTGCAGAGGCCTCAAATTCAACGACTTTGTATTTTGTATGGGCTCTATTTTGTAATGTGAGAGTTCAGTTTGTTGGTGGTGGTGAGTATCCGCATTACAGAAACCTTTTATACATGGGAAGGCCTCTTATTACAAAGGGTTAAATCCATTAGTGCAGCTCATGCTTGTACGCGGTCCATACGTTTTGGGATGAGTACAGTTGGGTGGTTTCTCGTTGTGAGATACACATGTATTTCATGGCAAAGGAAGAAACCATTATCCTCTCAATATTGAAGGAATTGGATTGGTTTAATAAGCACTTCCGTTGTCTGCTTGATTTGACTTGGCCGGGAAGGAATTTAAAAGTTTATGTGACATGTGCTCAAAGTTTTTGTCATTGTTAAGAAGGGTGTTACTGAGATTATTTTGTATCATGTGTGTCATCAATAACTAAATGCAATTGTATTATATTTATTTCCTTGGCTAGGTTTGCCGAATAATAGGAGGTTGCGTTAAGACTATGTATTCTGTATGATTTTGATTTTTAGAAATAATGAGATGTAAACTACTTGTATGTTTTAAATCTCTTTGCAATCTGTTAACATTTGCTTTTTAATTGCGTTCAAAAGGTGGTTCAAACGTTTGGATCTGGAACAGCATTGTTCGCAATTTTTACCAAAGTACCATGCGTCATAGTTTAAGTATTAATGTTCAAGTTAAGAATAGGAACCGTTTAAAATTAAATATTTGTTAATTTCAATTTTAAACCTGGTGACAATAATAAATGTGCTGCAAACTAGTGTGTTCAGCCTCATCTATGATTGCGTTACAATTAAAACACATTCCGATCATAATTTTTGTGGTTTTCTTTCCAGTATGAAAATTCAACCCCCAAAATTAGCCGGGGACCAATTTACAAAGTCCTTAGTATTTGTAAAAGAACAACTTGCCCTGTATAAATATCACTTGGCTTCCAATCATATTACAACCCATTGTTCAAGAACAAATACGCCAAATTCAGGGAATAGATTGCAATCAGCCTAATTTGCAATGCGGCCATCAAGATAGTAACTTGCGTATCGGATTAAGTTTATTGATTGTTTAACTGCATCAATCTCACTCAATTGATTTCTTAACTTACTACTTCATTTTATTCTTACCCAGCAAAAAACACTGATAGTTGGCAACTAAAATTTAAGATGAGGATGCAACTCCGATGAATTAAAGCATTATTAATTTATGATTTTCCAGTATTCAAGTTCGATCCACATATAAATTCCTAGAGGTTGAGAGAGACTGCACAACTACCAGAATTAAACGATTGAGCTTGCTTTCTGTGATTTAACTTCGTCCTTTCGTATCTAACACAATGTTCGAAGCGAGTAAGTACATCTTTCAGCTCGTAAAGATGTACAATTTTCAAGAATTTGAATCTTCAATAATTCATTGCAAAGAAAAGCATACTTGACTTCGGATTCTATTAACTTCTATTGTAGCCGACGCTGTCAAAATAGTGGTAATTTAATTATTTAATGTGACGCCTTTCCAGAATTGGGGTTTAAGTACATATTTTTTTAAAGATATCCGAAGTGGAAAATTATAAGATTTCCTTCCAAATTTTCGGAAACATTTGCAGACCGGAGGGATGGTCTTGCAGATATCGTTCAGGACATTGAATTTTTGGGACAAACGGAATTTGTTATTTGTGGATTGTCATCAAATGTGAGTTTGGCTTATTGTGTTTGACACACAGTATCTATATAGCAGTAATTTAAAGAAATTGCATTTCGTGTGAACTGTAGATATGTCGGTTGATTTATGAAATGCAGGCTGCGGAAGACAATGATAAGAATGAAGATGGCCAACCAAAGATGCGACTAAATTCTTGGATGGATTTTACAACTACCTCCTCCTATATCACGGACTTTCTCCAAAACGTAATATGAAAATTTGGAAAGTGGACTGTTAAACTTGTTAATTTTATTTTATTTCTATGTTATTTGCCAATGACACCGTAATTTGTTTTATTGAGGTCGCTTATTGATACGTTTCGGTAGGTATTTTGTGCGTCGCTTCTTCTCCGACCAGGCATCCTCGTATGCTTCATTAAACCGTTTTTCAACCGATTCAGATGCTCAATATGATTCACCAATTTTTTTTAATCCTTTCATTGTTCAAGGTCAATAATTTGTGAAAATAAAACCATCACAGAATGTACAATGAATTCAACTTACATATGACTAATTGCTTCGCTTCGGAACTCTATTATTTATTGCAAATATTATTTATTATTAACCTTAAATAGGTCTAAGCGCTTCTATACTTTTTATTTGCATACTCTGCAGTACAGAGTCTGCACGATGTAAAGGAAATAAACAGAAGTCAATCGGGTTAATAATTGCATAATTTAACTAAAGCCGAGTAGATAAAATATATATCAGAAAATGTTTACATAAGTTAATCGAACTATGTTTCAGAAGATAATTATTTGTAAATTATCATTTACCCAGTTTTGACACTCAGCGTCCTAAATTCAGAGGAAGACTTATTAAGTTGCCCACATTTAACAGCTTCCCGTTTTTGAGTAAACCCAAAAGTGGTGGTTTGGGAGTCGTGGTTGTTACCACTGCAGCTTTGGTTTTCGATTTTACACGAACTGGCTTTTTCGTTGTAGGTACTAAAAAGAACAAAAGGATTAATAAAAACAAAAATACTTTTGAAAGCTACATTGGAGTCCAACATAAATAACACATACCAGTAGTTGTTTTGGGACGCCGTTTCTTCGCTTTCGTAGTGGATACAGTCCGTCCAGTAGTTACGGAAAGTGGTTTTGATGTGCTTCCGGTTGAGAACGTTCTTAGTAAAGGTGGCAAGGTAGAAGCTGGAACAACGTTCTGATTCGTAATGTTTACTATTGTCTGCTTAGTAATAGTTGTAACAACTGTTTCAGTATCTTCGTCCATTGTGAGGTTTTGATTTCCTTCAGCAGAAGTTGTTTCATTCACTACTTTGCCATTAATCATAGTTTGAGTAACGAATGTCGTGAAAACTTGGCTACTACTTTGATTTTGATTCATTTCTGCAGCTGATTTTAACGAATCTGGCTGAGAACTATTTGTTTCATTAACAATTTGACCATTAAACATTGTTTGAGTACTGACAGTCGTGATAACTTGGCTATTGCTTTGATTTGTCTCAGAATGCGGAGATTTAAATGAAACTGGCCGTTCGGTGGTAAATCCGAGCATTCCAGAATTATTGGTTTGGTCAACTCGGCGAAATGTTGTCTCATTTGTTTGTACCCCATCTTTCCATTTTGTGACAGTTGTGGTGATTATTGTGCTCTGATTGTTTGCAGAAGTATTTGTCTAGAGGTTCTGTCCCGTTGTCCTGTGGGTATAAAGATTCCATAGTTACAAGCTCTCCAGAACTGACTCGGCGAGATGTAGTTTCATTAGTTTGTACGCCATCTTTCCATTTTGTGATAGTAGTAGTGATTATGGTGCTTTGATTGCTTGTACTGTCTAAAGGTTCTGTCCCGTTTTCCTGTGGATTTAAAGGAGATTCCGTTTTTACAAGCATTCCAGAATTATTAGTTTGGTCGATGCGGCGAGATGTGGTTTCATTTGTTTGCACTCCATCTTTCCATTTTGTGACAGTTGTGGTGACTATAGTGCTTTGGTTGCTTGTAGATATATTTTCTTTGTTGTTGCCATTGACAGGAGGTTCATTAGCCCTGTCAAGCGGCATGTTTCGGCTTGGCAATAACGTAGATGATGGAAATTTAGAATTATCGCCTTCATTGGGCCGAGGAGTGACAGATTTATCACTATTGCCGTTGTTTGTTTTGGTTATTGTGCTTTGGTTTTTTGTCGAAATTTCATTCCTGATGCCATTGACAGAAGGTTTAGTAGTTTTGTCAGGCGCCATGTTCCCGCTTGGCATAATTGTAGATGATGGGACCTTGGAATTATCAACTTCGTTTGGCCGAGAAGTGGCAGATTTATCACCGTTGTAATTTCTTGTAGTAATTATTGTGCTTTGGTTAGTCGAGGAAGTGTTGTTAGAACTGAAATTGTTACCATTTATAGAAGGCTCAGTAGTCTTATCAAGAGCCATGTTTTCGCTTGGCATTGAAGTAGGTGATTGGGTTGTTAACTTTTCAGCCACCGACGAGAACTGAGGTTCTTCCGTGGAAAGCTCAGTACTCGAAAATTCGGTGGGTGTGCCAGACTTTGTTTCCATAGAAAACTCAGATTCTGTACTCGTATATTCTGTTGATGAAGATTCTGTACTAGTATATTCTGTAGATGAATATTCTGTACTAGTATATTCTGTAGATGAATATTCTGTACTAGTATATTCTGTTGATGAAGATTCTGTACTAGTATATTCTGTAGATGAAGATTCTGTACTAGTATATTCGGTGGACAAATCTTCACTTGTTGTCTCAGAAAACATATCGCTAGTTGACAGGCTGTTTTCTGTTACAATACTGTGACTATCTTTTTTTTCATTAACTTGATCAGTATTTGTAGAAAATTGTTTTCGTGGAGGAAAGCTGGTTACTGTGGGAGTTTTGATCCATTTTGAATACTTTTTCGTGTGGACACGTTCAATAACAAAGTCTTTGTTATTGCCAACCGGTTCTCGAAGTAATACGTTTTTTTCCGTTTTAGGAGTGTCAGAAATTGCTGAAGTAAATTCGTTATAGCTCGTCGTGCTTTCAATGTCTGTTTCCAGATTTCTTGTCTCTGTGAAAAAATTGGCCAACGTTGAACCTTTGTAAGAATTGTCTATTGTTGATTTAAAGAAAGAGCTTTCTGTTGATTTAGCGAAGATTGACTGCTTTGTCACCGGGATTGGCGTATAAATTTCCGCATCAATTGTATTATTAATATTTTCGCCACCAACTTCTTTCACGGAGGACTGAGTTGTCACACCAATAAAGTTGTCTTCCGGCTTGTTAGATTCTGTCGTATAAGTGAGAGTCAGTTTATCGTTTTTACCATAGTTTTTTCGATTTACATCGCTAGTTTGCTTTGTCGAGTTGTTTTCCATACTGGCTCTACTAGCATTCGAAGCTTGGTTGAATGTGTTATCTCTGTTCTCGTCACCAATTTCTGTTACCGAGGACGAAGTTGCCATATCAATAATATTTGCATCCGGTTGGTGAGACTCTGTCGGGGAATTCAAAATCGATTTATTATTTTTAACGTCATTATTTCCAAATAATTCGCTGGCTTGGTTAGTCGAATTCTTTTTTATGATACCGATGGTTGTATTGGCGGTGGAAAGTGTTCCTTTGGATGTTCCAACAGTATAATTTGCAATACTATTTGAATTTGATTCGGGATTTTTTTGAGTTAATTTGCTGTCTGATCTGATTGTACCTTGTGCGTTATTTTTTGTCTCAGAGATAACGCCAACATTTTCCAGTCTGGTTGAGCCATCGCCATTATATGATCCTTGGGTAGAGTATGATTTACTATTTTCTTGTCTTGTTGAGCTATCGCCACTAAATGACCCTTGGGTAGAGTATGATGTACCGTTTTCCTGTTTTGTTGAACCATCACCA
>JAAXNX010000126.1:0-45903 GCA_036491905.1 Folsomia manolachei | reverse complement strand
CATCAATACCCACCAACCACTGGTTGGCTTTCGGAGTAAAATAATACAAATTTGAGAAACTAATTTTTAAAGGAATACGCAAGCAAATGCCTGGCTGACCATCATGCCTCCCGCCTGACAACGGTTCCAAGTAAAATATAACAATGGACCTGAAATGATGTGAATCTTTCCTTGCTTTGATTTGACAACCATCAGTACCCTCCAACTTTAAGGTGGTGGGTGGGTAGTGGAGTAAGCCACACACAACTCAGTTTGGTTAGGAAACCACTAACATTGTTATTCTAACAATGGCTCACTAACTAACTGACTTAACTCCCCGGTACTGAAGGAGATAATGCGGACACATTGTTGTGCCCCACATTACATTACATTACTCGAGTAATAATCAACAATCAACAAGAATAAGAACAAATTAAGGTTGCAACTAGATTTGGGATAGCTAAACTTATGCAGCTCTCATTCTTTCACTCCAAGCCATGGGTGGCAGCTCCATTTGACCAGCTATCTACTCAATGACAACGATACTTTGCATCCCAATAATAATAATCAACTACTTATTCCCATTGATGCATCTGTGGTGGATTGACCTTTCTCTGGGTTGGGTTGGAGATGGGTGGGTCTCAGGATGTCCAGCTGAGACTCTTCCCCAGGACTTTTACTCCACATCTTTTATTAAAGAGGGACAAGATTTATGGTAGAGATAGAGAAATAACTTCCATCAGTCTCTTGCTTGCTACAACTGAGCAGTCATGTAGGACAAGCCAGTTAAGGGGATGCTATTATATTGTCCATAATAAATATGTTGTGCTTACTTAGCAGACGTGGTAGTACTCATTAATTAAATTAACTGCGGAAAAATAAATGAGTGTTGTTCCAGTTCCTGCCATTGGATTGGAACCATGAGAGGACGCCTACTAGCTCACCTGTCAACAATGACATTCCTTGGAGTTGCATGAGCCCCAATTTATTGTGTTGATGTCCTCAACTCCAACTCTACCTCAGAGTTACGTAAGAAGTCATCTAATCACTGGCTCAATCTCTGTGCTGTGCTGTGCTGGCCAACATTTCATTTCGTCGTCCACAAACCATGATAAGATCACGGCATACATCTCAAACCAACAAGCCAAGCAAGACAGGAGACTTAGCCACAGGTAGGTAGGCATAGGTGGGTAACCAAGAAAAGAAAAATGATATGGACTAATCAAACTAAGGCACGCTAAGCTAAGCTAAACTCTGGTGGGCAATAAAATCATATAAATTTTCCCATGTTAACTATTTTATACCACCCAAGTTAACCAGTCAGCTCCCACTTTATCATGATGCCAGCCAGGCACAGAAATTTATGAAAGTCTCTCATTTATTGTGAAGATTTAATTAATTAAATTAAAAAAAAGTGAGCTTAACTAAACTAAGAGTCTAGTTGGGAATAAAAATGTCATTTCCTCATTTTACAGGGAATTAATTACAATATTTCAAGCCGACCAGAAAGAGTCCGATGTGACTGAATACCCTGAGATGAGGAGATAAGTGGGTAGCTTAGCTAGCCAATCAATCCGCACCGTCCGTCCATCCATGCTCATGTTTCCTTAGATTTAACTCTTGTCCTCTTAGGAAACATGGACACAGTGAGTAACAAAGAGTGGATGACATTTTTACAAAAAAGTGGAGCAAGTTATCAGCCATGGGATCAAGTCCTCTGGTGGATTCACGTCATGGATGGGATGGAATCTCGCTTTTTTTCTTGGCAACTCCACCAACTGGAGTAATAAGTCTAAGTCTCTCTTCTAGCAAAGGAAGGAAGAGGGTCCACGTGACAAGAGATATGAAATACGGGCCTTAACTCCACTCCAAAGGTTGCAGTCCCTTCCTTGGGTGACAGAGTGGCGATGGGCCATTTTTTAAGTTTTTTTAAAACTTTTTTGTCCAACTTAACCAAGTTGGTTTGTCCGAAAAAAGTTTTTCCTTTACCCCACACGACTGAGAAGAAGTGAAGGATTGATGGGAGATGAAATAGATTGACATCCCATCATGATGTGACATGAGGGAAGATGTGAAATCTAATGTCACAACCATCATCAACAAATAAATATTATTTATTCATCAAGCAATAAAAACTGGTTGGTGCTTCACTCCAGGTTTCTTTAGATTCAGAAATTTCAGTGGAAACATTAGAATTATGGATCAAGTCCCACTTAATGCTTCTGGACATGATTTCCCGTGGAATTTGCAACGTCTAAATATTTCTTAATCACAGACAGAGAGTGGTGTGGTTGTTATCTAAGTTCAAAGCCGTTGGATTGTAAGTTTGTGTAGTTAGTTGAAGTTGACAGGCTCACTTTCTTTCGCCACTCTGCCAATTTATCTTCACCTTTATCCCGCACTTCATCAACAGAAATTTGGCAAGGGTTCAACTCCAACTACAAGATTCATGAACTGTCAAACCTCTGCAATTTAGTTGCGCCATGCAACACCACCATCAGATCAGAAAAGGTTAAGAAAAAGGGTTAGGCAGACAGACAGACACATTGATGACTGTATTCCTTGCTATTCTCGTAGAGGAAACAATATTCTGCTGTAGTACTACACTCGCTATCTTGTTCTGAATTCACTCCAAGACATGGCTGCTGGTTTTGAATAAAGATTTAAAAGTGGTTGGGAACCTGATTGGAGACTGAAATGTGATCAAATTAATTACACTCCGGCTATCACTCAGTCAGAGCAGGCTCTTGTTGGGGGTTACATTTATCCAAAATATGATATCTTATCAAATTCCTTGCGAAAATATTAAAAACGTTGTGCCTTTGCAGTTCTGTAAATTTGCAATGGCTAAACGACAGACACTGCAGTGCAGTATTTAAGCTGACCAAATTGGAGATGACGTGTTATTTGAGTTAAATTACAACTCCTATAAAAGCTTGGGTGCTTTGGCAAGTTAGTTGGGTATAGTCGCAACATAAATTAGCAAAGTAATAAAATAAAATACAACTCTCGACAAATATGGTCAGAGTGAGTGAAGTGCGGTCAAGTTACGAGGAAACGTTTGAAGGTGTGAAGACGACAGTGAGAACAAGGAATTAATACAATTTAGCCAATTCCACAAATCTCATTTTATTTCCCAACAAAATTCTCGAGATTCAAATCTTGTTTGGTTAAAAAAATGGGAGAAATATTTGTGGCGCATTATTTTTATTTATTTACAAATTACCAAAATTAGTGGTTCCGACGCCATTGTTGCCTCCACAACAATTGGTCTTATCTCTTTATCAGGATTACTTGCTCAGTGGAGGAGCCGGTTTCTACTGAATAAATTTTTGCAAAGAGAGAAATTAAAATGTGACCAATGAATGACTTGTTCTTTCACTCAAATTAAATACATTCACATTCTTTTTTTTTATTTTATTTTCTCGTATCCAATTCCTTCCATTTCATTTGAGAAGATTGTCTGACAAACACACCCAAAACCTAGCCCAGACTATAATTTACCAATTAAGAACAAGAATACCGTAAAATACTCCGAGTTGAAGAAATCCTGACAAATTAAACAAGGTCACGAATTGACAAGTTGAGGAGGAGACATTAAGTAGATTTAACTAAATGAGTTTCTCTCTGCAAAGAGAGAAATTAAAATGTGACCAATGAATGACTTGTTCTTTCACTCAAATTAAATAAATTCACATTCTTTTTTTTATTTTATTTTCTCGTATCCAATTCCTTCCATTTCATTTGAGACGATTGTCTGACAAACACAAAACACACCCAAAACCTAGCCCAGACTATAATTTACCAATTAAGAACAAGAATACAGTAAAATACTCCGAGTTGAAGAAATCCTGACAAATTAAACAAGGTCACGAATTGACAAGTTGAGGAGGAGACATTAAGTAGATTTAACTAAATGAGTTTCTCTCTTTTGATCAAATCTCTCAGAGTGGCCAAGCAAATCAAGTGGATTGTAGTCAAACAAAGGGAAGTCAAATAAACCAATTTGTTGGCCATGCTACATATATTTTTATTCTATTCTACTCTATCTAATCACCAATTTATTTCTCTTATTTCTCCTGAAACACTGATCAACAGAGAATTGGGAGTTTTTTGTGGAGCAAAATTTAAGGATTCATTCATAAAAATGCAGCTCAGCAGCCCAGCTTCAATTTTGAGGACAATGCGGAAACTGAGGGGATCAGGGTTATGAAAAGGAAATGCTCCCCATGGAACTCTTTTTTTCTTTCTTTTGGGAGGAGGAGATAGGATTCCTATTTTCTTGGAGATAACCAAGTTTTGCACACATTTAGTTAACAAGATCCCAGCAGGGGAGTAATGACGCTGGGACAGAATAGTATAATGCCAGCCCAACATGTGTCATCCATTCCGCTGGGTAATGGCATAGAAAGAAACCAAAGTATTTTAGACCCATAATAAAATTCTGTTTGGTAAATCTTTCCCAAAAAGTTGAACACCTGAGTAAAGTGGGATTTATGATGCTATATTTTCCGGGGAAGTGGTTGGTTGGTTAGGTTGGTGAAGATAAACCATTATTTTATGGGGAGTAGCAATAAGAAATTAGAGACTAGGTGAGAACCTGCTAATGCATTTCCTTCCATCCAACCTTCCATTCAAAGAATGGCTAGTTGGGTTTTATTAACTTGCTTATTTACTTGGACTGCATTTGCGACAGTTTTCATTCACTACCCGACCTTATTCCTGGTGTGGTCATATTTAAGAGCGTCCCAATGTCAGGGCATCCATTAACCAAAAATATCACCTCGTTAATACTTTTCCACCAGTCTAATTTTCCACTCAATCATCCCATCCAACGTATTGTGGTTGAGAACCCTTAATAATTCCCTACCCTTTTACCACCTCACCCTACAAGTGGGTGAGGTTTGTTTGATTACAAGTCGGAGGAAGTTGACTCAGCGAATTTACAGAAATGTGCACAGTAGCAGTGCTACTTATCCTCAGATGGGGCTCCCTTAATGATATCCCAGCCATTTACCAATTTCCACAAACAAAACCCAATTCCGTCTGGGACCCATTATAGTTGAAGTAGTAAAAACTAATGAAATGAGAAGAATGGATAGTTGTTGGATGATGATGGAAATAGAAATAAAAGTTCAGCTTACATTGGGTTGGACGTGTTCCAATGAACGTTAAAGACTTTACTAGAACAGCACATGGAACACATAAGGACCAGGAGTTGGGCCAACATCACAGAACATATTTTGTACGACACTACAAAACCGTGTGTCCGTCGGATACTTCCTCTGGGGCTGGGGGTAGAGGAGGGTGTGGGGGTGGTGGGGCTAGGTCCCAGTCTACTATCACCACTACTACTATTTCCAACACCGTCGCCACTCCTCCCACTGACTCTGCTCGAGGGAAATAAGGCCATTTTGATTGCAGAAGACACTTTATTCTTTTAGAGGACACTTAAGAACTTGGACACTTGGAAATTGTTGGCAGCCCCATCTCAGGAACTTATCTGTGACACCACATCCTTGGCTGGCTATGAAGACACTTTGGCTCACCGGAAGGGATGACTTTAATTTAAAACGCAACTGTTGTGCATAATTTCCAGATTTGAAGTAATTCTATCTACCACCACGGGAAGAGGGTTGGTTTGTCCTTAAAGGATTCCTTGGTTAACCAACCGTCTGGAGCCAAGAAAAGGACTTAAAAGTCGTCCTCATTGATTATGGAGTCAAGTCAAGTGAAGGGTCTGCTTGACAAAAGGCAGGGCATGGCGCCGGACAAAGTTCACTTTAATCTCATAATAACCAAGTAATTGTTGGTTTACTCCCTCAGAGGGACACTGACTAAACTCCAGTTAAAATTAATCCACAGTTATTACTGGACTCTGTCTGTCTGAAGGCAGGAGTGGACTTTAAATATGTAAAACCCGTAAAATAGCCGGATTTGGCCACCCCTAAAGCCGGGTTAGTTCCGAGACTTGTATAAAAACCACTTGTTGACCAGATCTCAACATTTCCTGGGAACGTATCACTCTGCAACTATTCCCAATTTTATCCAGAAACCTTAGTTGCTTTGTTGTAATGTGGAATGTGGAAATGATTCCTTTGACCCAATATCTTAGCCAACGCTTTGCACCTCACGTCTGTCTGAGCTCACACTGTTTGAACGACTGAAGAAAAAGACAAAGCCTGCAGGCTCCCATGCAATCCAATCCATCCAACGAAAGGAAAGGATAACCACCATCCTCTTCTGCTGCATTTGGTTCTCATCAACATCTTACCCATGCTCTAACCACATTCACTTACTTTTATAACTCAAGTACTGACTGGCTTCCCATGCAATCCAATCCATCCAACGAAAGGAAAGGATAACCATCATCCTCTTCTGCTGCATTTGGTTCTCATCAACATCTTACCCATGCTCTAACCACATTCACTTACTTTTATAACTCAAGTACTGGCTGGCAATCCTCTGTAACTGAGTTAGTTTGTGGTTGATGCTGATAACACTCCTTTTTCAAAAGAGTCAGTCTCTTTAAGAGACGAGAGGAGCCCAGTGGTTATGCTACAGGAACCTGGTGCAAAGTGGACAAAGTCTGTTTTATACTCAAGGGCTGTCCATGACACCCGTTTCCAGTTGGAATCGTTAGGTTAGCAACAGAAACCCTTTTGGAAATGATGGATCCTCCTCTAAGAAAGTAAACTATGTGTTATTGTGAGAGACTGGAAAAAGGTTTCTTCTATACAGCAGTTGGAATCGTTAGGTTAGCAACAGAAACCCTTTTGGAAATGATGGATCCTCCTCTAAGAAAGTAAACTATGTGTTATTGTGAGAGACTGGAAAAAGGTTTCTTCTAAGAGGGAGGTAATTGATGATGGACAATGTACAGGTAGGTTGGAGTGGAAAAATGCTGGGATGGATAACACAGACACTGCTTACTTATTTGGTGGGTTAGTTAACAACGTTGGATTGTTGTTGCAACCTCCTCGAGGCTAGGAGAAGAAGACTTATAATTTTAAAGAGTTCTTCTCTTATTGACCAGAGAAAGATGTGAATTATAAGAGGAGTGGATATTAACTCTAATCCAGGTAGACGGGTGGGTTAGAAGTGTCGGGTAGGGTTAGAAGAATATTACTTTATCCAAAAGAGATGTTTCTTTAAATAAGAGAATTCAAGAGATCCTGCAAAAGACTTTGACCATTTTTTGATTTAAAAAATACTTCCGGACACTGGTGTCATACTTATTGGTTCCTGCATAACTCGATTTCTGGTGATTATGTTATTTCTCAGTTTCAAGTTACCTGTGCATTTCATTTACCAAGTTGGCAACTAATAGAAAGATAGCTGGCTATGGTGGACCATGGTTAGTTTGGCTGTGGTCTGTGGTTTGCTTAATGCAGTCCTCTCTCCACTTTAGTTTTTATCTCCTAGCTCAATTTTATTTTACCTTTACCTGGCAGGCAGGCTATGCAATACTGGAGTGGCTCATTTCTTTATTTCTTATTCTTATCTTTATAATATTCTCCAACAGTCCGCCTGCCCATGCCCTGGTCTCTCACTTGACTTGAGGAGAGGTAGAAAAATAAAAAAAGGTACTTTATTGGATCCTTCCACGGTCTCTCAACATCTAGTCAAATATCGGGAGTGGAATATTTTGTGAGATAACAACACCCATCAATCCCATCATCTAGGATTTGACTGGATTTCAATCCATGCTAATTTATTCTAGATTTGAGACAGAATTATTTTTATTAATGCCCAAATTAGCCGCGTGTGTAGCTCATGGATGATCCCAAAGGAATAGAGAGCCAATAAAGCACCACACCCCACCAGACAGAGTTGTAAAAGGGTACTTGAACCAAACCTGGGATCTAAGGAACTCTCAAGAGTCTCTAAGAATAGGGAGGGAGCTGGCCATGGTGGGTAGGAAAAGGGTCCAAATTTATATTTATTCCTGCCACCAACCAAACCAACCACCACTTCACACGCTCTTGAATTAAGGGAATTAGTAAGGGAAGGAGAAAAGGTCCTGTAGGGACCAATCCCAGTTCTTCCGTCGTCTACAATTAGGAACCTTTTAATTTAACCTTTAGCATCGGTTCTGCTGGTCAGTGGGATGCCGGGGTATATATGTATGATTCTAAATCAAGTACACCATTAATAGCTTCCTCTTAGGGTTCCATAAGGGTCGGACACTGGTTTTTTAAGGGGATTTCGGTGCATTTTCCCAAAAAACCAGGCTTAAATTAAGTGACCAATTACAAATGGTTTCCATAATACTGTAGATAAACTCGGTCTAATTGCAGGAGATTAATTATAGCGTAGTGCTCATTCTTTAGGAATGTTTAAGGGTTTCATGGCCCAACAAGTCACAGACTAAGAAAGAGAAGAGAGGATAAAATATGTCCCCCGTTCTAAAAAGTAATGAGATAATATTTTAATATCATCAATCCGTCAACAAAGGAGCAGCAGTCAAACCAGGATATTTTATTACCTTGCTTCCAACCAACCAACTAAGCAACTAACTATGCAATAGAGTAGAGTCACATTTTTCTATAAAGTCATCAACTAGCCAACAAGGAAACAAGTTAATTAATGAGGATGGCATGAGAGGTACAAAGAAAAGAGAGAGATATGAGGATGGCAGGGTCCAAGTGGATGGAATTTATAGTTTTAGTATAATTCCACTCACTTTTTTGTGTGTGAAAAGAGTGCAATAATAATTAGCTGTTCACGCAATTACAATTGAATTCAATTAGGACTGAGTAAATTAAGAGGAGACCAGAATTTTATTGATTCTATGTACTCTGGCATTTTATTACTTTACAGTCTCCCTGCTACCACTAATTATTGGTTTAAACTCGGCAGTTGTGGTGGAGGAAAGGAAACCCGTTATTTTATTACTCATGGGGTATAAGTGAGAGGTTAACAAAGTAGATACTTGTGGAATTACACCGAGTTTTTAGTTAAATCTTAAATGCAGCAGCTGCCTAGCAGAGAAGAACCGAATCTTGTAAAACAAAATGATATTGGAGCAGCAGTCCATCGTTTATGAGGGATGATTCAATACAACTTGCCACAAATTAAGCCCATTGTTTTAAAGGAGAGTATGTAGCATAATAATATTTGTCTTATCCAATCCCAAATCGAGGACTAATTGAGACAGGATTTAGTCTTATAAATGATAATGCTAAATCCAGAGAATCTTAATTCCAATGAATATTTGACTTGGTTATTATATTTGCTTAATATTTCTTGGTCCTCTTTCTAACCAATACTTCCTCCTCATCTAAGATGACTGTTTGTCAAAGTCAATCCAATTGGCTACCTGCCTTTTACTTTGTTACTTGGGAAAGGTGTTAGTTAACAGGATGAACTCGGTGTAGCTAACTTTGCAAAACTCATTAGCACTAAATCATTCCTCCTCCTAGGCAAAAAAGTAGTTAGTTGTAATTGTGGTGAGGGGGATAAAATGCATTTATGCTTCCAACAAGTGGTTTAGTATCATGACTAGAATATTGGAATAACATGGTGATACTGCAGGTGAGAGTTGATTAGTATGCTCATCAACCAACCGCCACCTCATCCATTTTAAGTTTGCAAATAATCTGCAAGTTTCTTCTTAAGGTCTCATCCATCAACATCAGCAGATTGTGACTGGGGTGGAAATGGGAATCTAATCCAAACTCAAGTGAAGCAAGCACTTGTCGCCAACAAATATTTTGTGTGGTGCAGCCTCGCACAACCCGAGCCATGAGATTCACTACTAATTTTGAAAAAAATATGATAACTAAGGATCCAAGAACTTAATAAAAGTCAGGAATTATATAAAAGTTGACAAAATCCGTGTCAAACTTTGTATTTGAACTCAGCTCACTAAAGTCAGGAATGTGATTGTTGGTGTAATGAGCAAGCAATGCAATTAGCAGACAAGATAGTTGTATATAGACAAAGAGATTGTTATCTTGTTCAATTAAACGTTCCGTTGCTTTGCTTTCTTGCCCAGCACTTATGCAAAGTACAAGTGTTTTTAATTTTAATCTAAAAATCAACCATCCATCCCTCAACACCTTTTAGTTGGTAGTTGTTAGCTTTTTGTTGTGTTCCATCATCACTTCTCAAGAGACTTTCCATTAGTCCGCCTGCCAGAATTATAGATGGACTCCAAGATATGAGCACAAAAGTCAATCAATCCCATCCTCTCCTCGGATCCCTTAATTGTTCAGCCTTGCTCTAAACCTTTTAACTTTACTCTTCTAATCAAAGTCCTGTTGTTTCCTGGTCTGATTTTCTTTTTAAAACAAAAAAAGTCGGAATTTGACTCTCAAAATCTCATCAATCACAGAACAATGGATGGTGATGGACCAGTCGGGAAATGAGTGAAAGAGATATGCAGCAGCAGAGACTGATATCATATCTCAACCCTATCTTTTAGTCGCTCCGGTCTAATTGTAATAATCACAAGAGTTTCCCATACTTTGTTACTTATCAGAGGTGGCATACTTCTCAATAAAATCTG
The DNA here is from genome assembly GCA_036491905.1 of Folsomia manolachei. Taxonomy (NCBI): domain Eukaryota; kingdom Metazoa; phylum Arthropoda; class Collembola; order Entomobryomorpha; family Isotomidae; genus Folsomia; species Folsomia manolachei. The sequence continues at coordinate 35,411 of JAAXNX010000126.1, read as the reverse complement.
GGCACTGATAAAATTCTGGCAAGAATTCCACCTTGACGGATGGATGGATGAAGGGCTCCAAAAAGGACTTGAGTTGCCCTTTCCACGACCCCAGGAATTGGTTGGGAAACTAAACTGGCCAAGGTTGCATGGAATCCATTGGATGGAATGTAGGATCTGATAACTCACTCATACTCCTCAGATGAGGAGGGGTGGATCAATGGAATTAATTTTCATGGAATCAAATCATGCAAGAATTAAAGAATGGAAAGTATGGTTCACTCACAAAGTGATGCACGATTTGGGATGAGATGTTTGATGGATCAAGATTAAGTAGAGAAGGGAAGAATGGTAAGAAGATGGACGAGCACAAGGCTTAAATTAAGTTGGTGAGATTAAGCATGGACCCATAATTTAAAAATAGTTCTCATGATCTCAAGTTCAGCTCATGTTCATGGCAACCTTTGAATTCTGTGGAGACCGATCGGAGTTGCCTTTTAAATTCAAAGTTAAAGGGATGGATTTCTAATTATGCAGGATTCTGGAGCTGGATGAGATGGACATTTAAATTGTAGTTGTTTGAGGAAACTGGAAGAAAATGCACCTGCAAAAAGAGGTGCAACTATCCAAATACTGGGCAATGGACGTATTAACAGGTAAATGTGAGCTCGCATTGTTCATCTAATCCACACCTGGGAACAGTTACTTATTTATTTACTTTGGGGTGAAAGTATTATTAAAAGCCGGCCAATTCGGGGTTTACAGGTGTACCGTAATTTGCACCTGCATCGGTTGTTGACTAACCAAACTGGGTGGGTGCAACTGTCTCATTGTATTCCTGACATTTTAAGATACAAGTCAAGTTAAGACCTTGTTTTTCCCACAAGTCACAACCTAGAAGAGCTCAAAAATAAATGTGGCTAAGAAGCCGAGTATTTTACAGAAAAACCAAAATCTGTCCTTAATTTAGATAAAATATTTGACCAAAGGAATTGCCAGTTATTTTATCTACCATATTATCCTGCATGATCTTTAAAACCTCATCTCTTGCCCTGTATCTCTTGTTTCGTCTCCAAATTAAATAAAGAATAACGAGATGAAATTAGGAGATAGCCCCACAAATTCCTCGTCTTAAAAGAATGTTTCAAATTCTGAGAAAACATTTCAATTTATTTCCTCCAAGAATTTGTCCTCCTCTCCAAAGTTGTCATCATTTCCTGGCCAGGCCTGTCATCAGAGTCCTTCTTTATTTTAATGGACTACCCGTTGTCACCACGAGAATATGATTTCCAGGCCCACTAATTTGATCAAAGGTCTTGATAGCAAGACTCCACTCGACTCCAAATATCCAGTAAACTACGGAGTATTGTTCCAGTGGAATGTTTTCGGATGGTATCCAGCACCAGCTCATTATCTGGACACTCCAGGGGCTCACTCAACCTCAACCCTTTCCCTTGGGTCTCTCAGGCAGGATAAAGGGACCGCGGATGGATGCAGAGGCAGCCCAGGATGGACCTACTCTCATGAAATACCACGCTTTTATTTATTTTATGACCTCTCACAATCTGCCGACACTATCAAATCAAGGAAGGGAGGGAGGAATACCGAGGCCTTATCAAGGGCAGACATTTTATTTTGAGAATAAAAACAAACGCTTTATCATTAAGGATAAGTCACCATCTTTCAAATGTTGGTGGGGAGTTGAGGAACTGTGGAATTTCTTTTTAATTCCATTTCCTATTCATGGATTGGATTAGACTTGATTGTCCAAGAAATCAATTGACTCGTTAGAGAGAGGAGAGGATACATCACTTATCGGCCGGCATTCCGTGTTATATCACCAACCAGGCATTGGTACAGGAATGTTAACTTGTATTTCGACACATCATCAACCATCCATCCTCTTCAATTAGTTTGTATTCTTACAAACAGCTCTTTTATTGGGAATCCATTTAAAGGTTGTGCTTTATTATTGGAGGAATGGAATGACTCATCCAATTCCATTTATCCAATTCTTCTTATTAAGACGCATATTTAGGTGATACAAGTACCTCACTAATTTATTCTTGTATTCTATATTTAATGCAATCCTGGCTCGCTCTCAGGTAGGAGAATAAGAAAACAGTCACATTCCTCAGATAAGGAATGATGTCATTCCGAGGCATATCCTGTGAACCCTGACCTTTTTGCAAGGATTTAAAAAAGGTTTATAAAAACTATAAAATATTTTTGCAACATTCTCTTTGATCACCACCACCTGTGACTCTTGTAATTTTGCAGGTGACAGCACAACTTTTCCCTATTTTGATGATAGTCGTGATGTTCAAGTTGTACTTTATTTAGTTTCTTATTTTTATATTTATTTTATCTTTTAAGCCCATAATTTCCTGGCTTTGAAAGAAGTTGGTTGGATGGGATTTTGGTCAAGAATGTAAAAATGGGGAGCATGAAAATTCACTGTTTTTGCAAGAAATCCATAAATCCCTTGATTTGCCCACCTTTTGGCCCATGCATAACACTAAACATTCATTAGCTAAGGTGCCAAAAACCTCGTAAAGTCTTGCCTATGATCATAAAATGAGAAATGTTAATTTAAAAGATTTTAAATTCCAATAAAACCAATTTTAAGCAAACCATGCAATTTCCATCCCAAATTTACTTTACGAGGCAGATGACATCATTCCCTACCCACCTCTGGGTCATAAATATAAAAAAAACATCAAGTAACTTGTCATGAATGGAACAACACTTTGCTAATTTTGGCAAAATAGTTTTGCTTGCAAGCGTCCAGCTATTTTTTTGCAAGGAGATTCTAAACCCTAGCTAAGAGCAGTGCAATTTCAAAGGCTAGAGTAATGCGAAATATTAATTACTTTAGTGCAAAAATGTTATTTAAACCTCTGCTGATTTACAAGGTTGATATTGATTGTTATCCGATTGAACTGACAAAAGTGGTGAGTGAGTGAGTGAGTGAATGAGGATTATTTGCAATAAAATCTTCACCTCTGCACATTCCATGGCCAGCTCACTGTTGAGTGTACCCGAGTATCCAATGATTGTTGAACAATGATTGTTGTGCAGAGTATGGAATGATTGAGATATCAATGGATATTATTATAGAGAAGTTGCATAAATTGACTCACTCTTAAGAGAAGGATTGGATTGTGGAATCAGTGTAGTGAGGTACTTTTTATTTATGGCCAATTGTTCCTTAGGGAATGATTCATAAGGATAAAGTAGTTGACTATTTAGCATCTACCTGAATTATAGAGGGACTTAGTATTATATTTGATGTATGCATATGTGACTCATAATAATCTGCAGTCAGTAACCAAGTCACAGTTATGTTTTAATCTCTAATTACAAATTAGCACAAAACTCCGTCATGCACATATCTTGTGGTAGCCCAAGGGTTGAAGGAAATACCTTCTTAAGGAACCAGTGCACTAATAAACCATGTCATTATCATCTGTATACTAAACCAAAGGCCTCAACTTAACCAGAGTGAGAAAGAGGTTTCTCAGTTCAGACAAAGAAGAAGGGCACTGCCTGCCATCTTGGATCAGCTTCGGTAGTATCCTGCATCCTAGTACGTAACGATTTCAAAAGGAAGGAATAATCCTCATGCTGACAATGGTGCAAAATGAAGCATTAAAGAACTAAAGGCTTTGATAAGTTGCTTATCTGCTTGCTCCGTGTCATGAGTGGGTCACAAAGAGAATCAAAGGGTTGGATTATACTTACCTGAAAAATAGAAAAAAATAAATTTTATTAGATCTTTGTGCTTGAATGGACTTTATAATCTGTGAAATTGGGAAATGCCGGGATTTTCTATTTGATTCCTGACCCAGTGTCAAATTCCCACTCATTTCAACCATGATGGGAGGAAGATAATTAACTGTTTTATGGATCAGTGGCCAATGAAAAAGGAAGGAGTCTGACTTTTTGGTTGGTTTCAAAAGCATAAAATTCCAGAGATTTCAATGGGCCTTTGGTTTTCCTCCTGGCTGACTGGAGTGAAAGTAGGGATGATTTGTGAGAATGACTCAATTTTATTTTATTTCATTTCACTTTATTGGGGAATGTGGAAATGTCTTTATCCATATTTCTGAGGGAGAGAGGTGAGCGAGTGCCACGGGGCCACGACTGGAATATTTCTACCATTTTATTGCCCTCCACAACACCTTCCCTTCTCTTTGAGATGGGTGAGATAAGCCCTTATCGCACCACAGCTATGGTTACGCTGAGTGAGATTTCTGGAATATCCTAATCCTTAAATCCTGATCTTCATCTATAACCCCAGATTCTCTTCCCCTCAACAATATTCACGTCCTTTCATCCCCACTCCAACACATTCCAGGACAGTTGGGCTTTATTTCAAGAAATCATTTCTGTATCTGTGCGAGATTCCAAAATCCGGGTCTACTCATCATCACCAACCAGAGTGAGTCAGACTTCATTCCTATATTTATTTATTTAATATTCGGATGCAACCTAAGGTTAAGGTATTGGATGACCAACCACGCCATGAACTTCACCGTCTGTTGGTAGGAGAAAGATGCCATGTCACCAGGAAACAGGGTCCATTAAACCAATGGAATGGAACAAGAACAAGACTGGAAATCAATCAATCAGAAGCAGGAGCAGACCACCAAACTAACCAAGAAGAGAGAACATGAGAGTATGAATACTGTTGTGGATAAAATATGTTATGGATGGATATCTCCATGGGTTGACTGGGGTGGGGTGGGTGTCATCATGTCCCCTACAATCATATTCATGCTCTTATTGCTTTTCTCTCAGATTTTATGTGGTGGCTGGGATTTCCTGGGAACTTGAGAGATACTAGGGAGTCACATGGCCATTGCTTCATCCTGCTTCCCCCACAATTTCCATCTATTGGATTGGATAACCACTTGGGCACATATTTTCAACATATACAAATTTGTGAGCGGTTGGCTAAGTTTCTTTGAGGAACTCAAGTAATTTTCGAGTGGAAATTGTTCAATTAGCCAGGCACTCCATTGCACGGGAGGAGGTGAGTCTTGTAATAATTTCACTTTCTCCCCAATGGATTTGGTAGTAAGCTCAATATCAATAAACAGTAAAGCCTCTTAATTGCTGGAGTAGTGGACTCTTAAAAATAGTGAAATGAGAGAAACTAGTAAACTACAGACGGGATTTTTATGCAGTGGAAACCCTGCCAACTTATGGATTTGGTTTGGTTGGTGGGCAGCTGGGAATAATTTCAAAATTTCTCCATTTCCTTCAAATCCTGACGACTCTTCTTTTGGCATTGGAGCAGTTATTCCTCCTCTCTCTACGCTATTTGAATAGTTGGGCAAGTTCCAAATACCCTGGCCACCAGACTCCAACTGCGTTCGAATGGATTTAAGTGGAGAAAGCCACTGCAAAATAGAGAAAGTCAGCTGGTGCCCAATAGAGAGAAAGCAGAGAGGCGCGTGAGACTGCCTTCGCCAAAGGACTCAACGCAACCTTATCTCTGGGCAACATGCAGCGGATGGCGTGGGGAAAGTGTTATGTTATCTTTGTCAATATTTGCATTCCCATCTCTCAACCAGGAGTCTGGAGTGGTTGCTTTGGAGCCACTTTCACCGGAGAAAGTACAACAATGCTGCCTCCACTCACTTTATCCGTGTCTTCTTAACCAAGGGCAAACACAAACTGGTGCAGGGAAGTAAGCAACCAATAAGTAATTGAGTGGGGTGTCGACCTTCCACCAGTTTCCTAACCTCACATTTGGTTGCAAGTGCACTATTTGGGTGTGGCTCCACTGCAAGGAAAGTTTAAGCCGGGTTGGGGTGACAAGGACATTATTTTAAAATCCCATTTAATTCATTCCACTTGCTCCGTGGTGGGATTTAGTCTGCAACTCGGGAGAAAGTCAGGTTCAACCAGAAAGTAAAAGGCTGTTGGAGAGGAGACACGTAAATAAACAAAGGAACACGGCTTTCTCCCGGGAAGAAAGTGCGTGCAAAAGACAAAACAACATGCCACAGAGCAGAGAGAGAAAGTGAAGGAGAAAGCATTACCATTAGTTTACTTAGGAGTTTGACTCTGCTGTCTTATGTTTACTTGTTCCAATGTCAGCTCACTTTCTCCAACATGTTTTACTCTGTACTGCCTTTCTCTTGGGGTTGGATTTGCGTGAATGGCTTCCACCTCCGTTTAACTCTTCCAGGAGCTTAGTTTCTATTTTATATTTTGCAATTAATTAATTTGCTGGGAAAGCCAGTTCACTTTCACTTTCAAATCAGAGGCAGCCCATTGTCATAAGTTGTTGGGGAGGTTTTAAATTAACTTTATGGTTTCATCCACCCATCCAATCCTAAGAAAGGAAAGCAAGTGAAAGCCGAATGTCAATCACACCGAGTAAAAGGGAGCTTGGAAGCTTATCCCAATAAGTCCCGTATCCATGGCAACATCAGCCTGATCCAGTCAATTACTAGAAACCACCAATTTTCTATATCTCTCCAAGAAATGAAAGGATAACATTGTCCGTCAGTCAGTGTCAACCATGGATGACATTGACGGGGAGGATGTCATGACAACGGTAATCCACTAAATAAACCAACAACTAACCAACCAACCACAATTTCTCATCCAACACATTTTAGAAAATGGCTCTAAAATGCTCCAGTACATTAAAAAGCGAGCTATTTTTACAAACTGGGTGGCCAATGGCACTCAAACTCCCGTCATGCCCTGAATAGAACAAAGAATAGAGAATCCTGTCCTGAGAACGAGAACTGGGCAACTTATTACTTTGTTCATTAAGAGATGACGTTTGTCACTTTGGACTAGTTTGACTCTGATTTCTATTGTTCTCTCATTTCTCCTTAATGGGTAAAGTTGGAGAGAAAGTATGAAATAATGGAAGGCTGATTATTATCTGGCTCTCCTCCCCTTCCACACTTCTTGGAAGTTGAGGACCCCCACCACACCCTGCTTTCACTGGAAACTGGGAAAATAATAAATTTCAGAAAGAAATCAATCTCCGCCTCATGGCTGTGTAATGTCTTATCTTTGGAGAAGGGTGTGAATATTTTGATTCTTGTCGTTTCCTTACTTATCTTTGGAACGGCGTGTCACTTATTTCTATCAAATTTTGACACTTGTCTTTTTTTCAATTTTCATTATTCTCTCTTCTTTCCACTCTTATGAGATTGTTCCTCCATTTTAACGGGATTCAGAAAATAATCAGAATTCTTATCATGTCAAGATGGAAAGAGATGGAACTGGAATTGAGTTGAGTTGTGCGAGATGGTGGAAAAAATGGATATGTATCAAGATGGAAAGAAAAGGTAAAGTTGTGAAATCAGATTAAATCTTAATCAATTTTGCTGTTATTCACGCATTTCAAACAAATTTCGGCGTTTCCATCTCCACCAAAGTGAGAGGTGTCCATCAGTTTAAAAAATAAAATAATATGACATCTCAGGGAGCCAGGAAATGTCACCTACATAATCAAAAAGACACGCGAAATTTTTGACTGTTTAATTTTAAAGGACAAGCGGACGGCAATGGGTGGCTTTCTCGTTGAATTTTCTTTTCCTTAGTGTATCAAGCATCGTAATAATATACTTGCTAGATGACATAATATGTCATCCAGATAAGAAGCAAGTTGTTCAACATCAGCCTGAAGCTCATTACGTTATAAAACTGTTAATAAATCAAGAATGGCCACCCAGAGTTTGTTTGGCCAGGTGAGTCCAACTACCTTTATAGCCTATTTCTTGTCAACTGTTCACTACATTAATCAGTATTATGTGACATAATTTATGTCATGGACAGTCACCCAATAAAATGATAGACTCCTGAATAAATCAACGGGCTTTAATTAAGAAATAGAGACAAAGAAGGGAAGGGATGGCAGAACCTATTTTCAATGGATTGGACAGATTTTTATCAATTGTTCTCCCATCCCCGGACAGTGAGAGATTGTGGTGAATAAATAAATAGGAACATAATAAACGAGACCGTTCCGGGTAATCCATGAAATGTGGAGGCTTGTCAAACCACCCACCCACGCCAGAAACTGATGGGTGACTAACTTTATTTCAGAGGCATGACTAATTAATTCCTGGACAATGGGAGGGAAAGAATTTTGATAAATTTGCCATATAACTGTCACAAACTGGGAGTAAGGTAAGTAGTAGAAAGAGAGCGAGCCACGTCAATGTCAGTCCTGTCCAAGGACTCATTTTCCTTTGTTTTAAATCAATCCCTGACTTTCACATAATTTATGATGACATGAATATTACAGTAGCCACCCAACGGACAGCCGGGTCTGGCTTGTCCATGAAATATTTATTTATTTGCAAATATCATTTGCAATCCAATTCAATTAAACTCGTGACAACCATGATTTCTCGGTAATTACTTAGGTATGCATTTTTTGAAGCAATACAAGCAGCAATTTTTTTTAGAAACGGGGATTTTGTGAAGTTGCCAATTTCCAAGATATCCATGTGCGAATTTCGCCACCTCCCATTTAAGATAATGTTCAGGGGAATCCAGACTATTTTAAGGACAGAGATGGATGGCTGACTGTGTCAAATATAATGGGATGGGGTGGAGTAGTACTCTCCTGGGAATAAAACAGATTCAGAAAGCGGAGAACTGCTCCAGAAATCCATTCTCTTCTCTTTTTATTGAGGTTCTAAAAAAGAAAGTAACAAAAACTGGGTGAAATATATTCCAACAGCTCCTTTCCCTTGATGAGTCCCGGTCAGACAGGGATTGCTATGGTAACCGACAATCCACCCACTTTCACTTTATCCAGAAGTCAATGGGACAGCCTATAAATGAGGGGGCTGCAGTTTTTGGCCGGTTTTGGAGTAAAATAATTTGTTGCATGTCCGAGTGGATGGCGTGGCGTGAGTGGGTGGGGTCCTGCCTGAGATATTTAGCAGAGAAAGTGGAGTGAAGGTGAAAGCCTTGTGTTTAATGAAAGTCTTTTCCTTTCTCTGCCGCGCCGCCTTTGGTGAAAGTGAGGGCGGAAAACATGGACATGTTGGACCAAGTGCAGTGGCTAAGGTAAAGATTTCACCGGATATGAAAACATTTCGTTCGACACGCTCCCTCCTCAGAGAAAGAAAGAAAGAAAGAAAGAAAGGAAGGAAAGAAAGTGGGATTCATTCAAAAGGGAGAGCATGCAGGGAGCAAGGGAAACAGGATGCAAAACCCATTAAGGAACATGAGACTAGGGAGCATACATTGATTCTATAGTTCATAGGTAACATATCCCCACTGGCTGTTAAAGCGTAAAGAGTAATTAGTTAGTTGGAAACATAAGTGATGTCACTCCTAGCCCAGGATGTATGGATACTCCTCCATGAGTCAGAGACTAACTGGACGAACTGAACTTTGTGAATCTGGAGAAAAGAGTTAGAAGGATTACCAAAGAAATAAATACTTCCCAACTCAGCTGCAGTCTGGGTGACTTTCTCCACCCGGAAATGTCCAAAACCACAACCTTAAGGAACGGAGGAGGCAGCAGTCTCCAAGACTGAAGACTGCACTGCACCACAATTGCAATTGCATCGGCATACCAAGAACTTTCCAACAAAGAGTGGATAATAGTTCCAATAAGTTCCAGGAATATGTCCGGCCGGATGGGTGGTGGAAAAATGTGATCCAGGAGTCTAACTGTAGCTTGCTATTGGTTGACTTCTGCTCAATAATGAGTGACAGGTTGTCACCGGGGTTGGACTCTTTATTTCTGGAGCAGTATTTATTTCCCGGTTCCTCTCAAGTATGGAGGATTCTTCCATAAAAAGAGCTGAATCAGTTAAATTTCTGGGTTGTGTTGGATTGCAGTGCCATTCATTCCATGTCATAAACTCGTGGCTAAGCTTTCTCCTTTGTGTTCAGCCAGCTTTCTCCAGTAGTCTACTCTGGATGGTCTGGTTGACTTGACTGCAGTAGAGCCAGGAAGGAGGCTAAATGATGTGAGAGTAAAGCGAAGAAAAAGTGTCCAACAGAGGAGAGGAAAGCTGGAGAAAGCTGGAGCTGGCTGGCAGAATGAAAGGAAAGAAAGAAGGCGGGCGGGTTAGCTAGAATCTCAACAAGATTCCACTCGGATTGGTAGAGATCGATAATCCACGCACCATTTGACATGACGTGAGAAAAATTGGCCACTCAAGACCCGCAGCCAAGAAAGGAGAGGAAAGAAAGAAAGGAGAGAAAGTACCAAGAGATGAGTCCGCAATGCCTGACTCAGCTCCTGCTTCCAGAGAAAGCAGTGGATCCTTCATCCAGTCCGTGGTGCAGCCACACCCCTTGGCTACATTCTTGCTGACATCTTCTCGTGAATCTGGAGGGAATCATTTCACAAATTGCTCATCTTGTTCAATCTGAGGTGGCCAACTTTCTCCGGGTGGAACTATGAGATGAGTGGATGACCTGGCTTACTCCCTCCCATTCTATTCCGGACCATGAATCAGATCACATCTCATCACATCTTATCCTTCCAGGAACATTCCTCAATAATCTTTTTTGGCAAATGGTCACATTCCAGGGATTCACCACTCCTTTCATCACATTTTCCTGGCTCAATTTAGTTCAGGTGAGGCTGGCTGCGATTCAATTATTACAAATACTTTCACAAACACGGCTCTTTGAAAATAAATCGGAACAGTTTTTACGCAAAAAATATCTGGGAGCGAATATCTCGTAACCCTCCCTCCCTCTAGATTTCATTATCAAAATCTAATCCGGAAACAGACGCAATTCCTTGGAAGCAGGATTCTTCCCGAGAAAGGAGCAAAGAGAAAGTCAGAGATCGAGCTGAGGCTTATTCTTTCTTTGCCAGAGGAAAAAAAGGGAATCAGACAAATCCACATTCAAATCCTGAGGGAAACCTTGATTCATTACCCTACTTTCTCTTTGGCTTGCCTGGCTTTCTCCACCCGGAGAAAGTCATCAACCAACTCGTCTGTTTTGGTGGGTGGGTGAAGGCTCAGTCTTGAAATTTACTTCCGTCAACGAATCCCATCCCATTTCACGGATATTTTGATGACTTTCTCTTCTCAATTCGGAGAATAAGACACAAGTTTATCAAAAGACCGGAAATTACGTGTCAACTCCAACCGGACAAAACAAAACCCGGGCCGGGCATCGGTAGGTAATGCATAAGCACAGAAAGTCGTGGTTGTGGATGGAATACTAAACAAATCCAAATTACTTTAAAGACCTTTAGCTGGAAATTCATGGTCTGAAATTCTGTCAAAATTGGAATCAAAACTCAGTCCCACACCCACTTCCATTTTGAACGAGGTATCACCCCACCTATGCCTTTCTCCCAGTTTCACTAGCTTCTCTCCACTTTCTCCCATCATTTAATTTGATTTCCATTCCACTCCATAAACCAAATTAATCTGTACTTTCCCCAAATTAAAGACTCTTTTATACTCACTCACTTTCTCCTAGTACTAACTTTGGCTTCATTTAAATATCGAGGAGGATAAATCGGTTGGATTAAATCGGCACTAAAATAAAATATGCATCCTTTTCATTATTACCCTCAACAGTTTCACATCACTTCCAAATCCTTTGCTAATAAAATGGGAGCGTAAACTAAGTATTTGGCTCTCCCCTCCCTCCCCCACTTGCCTCGGGGGACGAGTCTCAGCCAAGGAGCGAGGTATTCTTGTGTTTTCCTATCCATCCATAACTCACAATTTCAACCCAACTCCCAAGACGCCAATGAGAACAAGATGAGACGAGGATTTTGTCCCATTTCCTCCCTTCGAGGAACTCTACTGACCTAAAAAAGGCAACTTTCTTCTTAGAAAAGGCATCAGATTGACGACTTGAGTGAGTGAGGAGGCCTTTATTTGATCCCATCCCTCTCAATATGTTAGTTAGAGCCGGCCCACTTTGTAATTTGAGACATTTGTTCCTCCCTTTGAGACGGGAAAGGGTGGAAAAATACGGGAGAATAAAGCAATTAGGAAGAAAAGAAAGTTTGTTCAAGTAACGAGATAAATTGTCTCCACTCAACCCGGTGAAAGTAATAGGAGACACACAAAGTCCAGTCGTCAGGCAGGCACTTTCTCCAGGTTGTAATGATTCCGTTTGTTTCCAGGGAATCAAAAAGTAGTGACAGGACAATCATATCTTTCTTTGGCATTATTATCAAACTTTGATTTTGATTGGTGCCCCATTACTCACCAATTTATGGGGATGGATGGATGGAAGGTAGGAAACATTTAATGGGGGAAACATTTAACTAGGCAACTTTCTCCTTGTTAAATACTTTCTCCAAAGTTGTTTACTTGTTTGGTTGGCGTCCCTTGATTTCATGTCAACTTTCACTCTAATGAGACGAATGCACCCCTCACAACCGTCACACACGCGACTCATTACTTTCTCTGGAATAAAGCTAACTGTCCAACGACCCCTCTTTGTACAATTTTTAGTTTGGTCCCCATTTAAATTCCATTTCACTGCACTTTCACTCGAGAGCTAATGTGTCATTCAAATTCAATTATGGATGGAAATTGAGCTGGAAAGTTGGGTGAGACAGAAAAATACTTCATTTTTACGACCACCCTGCAGTTCTCAGTTGAGTTATGACATGATAAGTTCCAATAATTTATAGAGAAGTAAACGATAATGGGTGGGAGTTAAAAGGTTGTGTCCCCCACACTACAAGGGACACAACTCGGCTAATGAGGCTCATTTACACGAATGACAACCCAACTACAAACTAGAAGGAACAGTCAGGAACAAGAAGGCCAACTAGTAAACCCATAACTAACCCGGTTGCTACAACCCGGGTAGCAGGAACAAATGTGTGGAGCTGGATTGCATGACAATTGCCAATAGAAGTTGATTTCTGATTAATTTACTTTCCTTCTCTCCCGGAATAATCGGAGGGATAATGAAGATAAGGTCGGATAAGTTAGGGTGACAGGGTGACCTCTTTATGAGAACTGCTAGCCAGAGACCTGTGACCACCTGGAATTAGTTGGTACCAAATTCCGATGACTTTCTCCGTGTTTTCGGTTTCATGTTTGGATTTGATTTCAACTATGCTCGGAGGTTTAGTTGGCATTCTTTATTTCTTTGGATTCCTTTGATTTCTGGGAGAAAAGAGTTCAATGCGGAAGAGTTTTCCGTCATTTATCTAATATCGGGTTAGTTGTCAGCGAAAAGAAAGGGTTTGAGAGTGAGGGTGGTCATCAGTGTCTCCCAGCTTTCTCCCAGAGTCATTAGCTGGTTCCTGGTCAGCCTATAAATTGATCTGGTTCTGTGTACTAGGACCTAAATCGAGGTAACGTATAACCAAAGCAACTCCGTCCTTGGTTGGAGTGGAATGCAAATGTTTAATTAAAAACTAATGTCCCTCCCTCCAGTCCAGTCTCTACTTCCTGTTTCCCACTGATTGCGGAATGGTATGCAATACGCTCTGGTGCTAACGTAGTCCGGCGTCATTAAGTCCGCCATCCATTCCGCAATTAGCGTTGGGTCCCAGTTGCCATGGCACCGGGACAAATACCATTTACTACCGCGTCATTGGATAAATTCCAAAGTAACCTAGTTACACCCGACTCCGGATTGGTAGAGTCCTTAAAAATATTGGTTTTCCTCTCAAATCCCTGGAGAAATAGCCGCAGATCAGTGGTCTGGTCTTGGCTGGCCTTGATTTGAAACCAGGATGGACGAGAACCTAGCCAACGTGTGTTTGTGGGTGTAGCGAGTAAAAAATGGGGTTGCCATGGTTTTTTGGGGATAAATTGTGGGTAAATGTCAAAGCTGACCCATTTTCATTAATGCCAGTCCATTACCCAGGCAGGACTGGTCTACTTTGCTCACTTTCTCTCTGAGAACATGTGTTTCTGACCATGTGGCCTTATCTGGTGGTGGATACATGGTTGATAAGCCATAAGTTACTCGGGTGGGTGGATGGATGGATGGAGTTAATGTTTTCTAATTGCGGGGAGCCGTCACTCCATAAAATAAAATGGAGAGAGAGAGAGAAAATACTTTCTCTTTTTCTTATCCCATCCCATCCAAGAGATAGATGGGGAGATAATCACATCCATTAATTTCTACGCAGTCACCAGAAGATATCCCACCACCCAAGGCTAGCTTCTTATTGATTTTCTAACCCTGTCCAAGCCTTGGACTCCAAGGAAACTCGGCTAATTCCTTCCCAGAAATGTCGTAAATCTGATTCCTTACTCGGAAAGAAAGTCAAAATTCCGGATTTTATATGGAAACCCTTTCATTTCCGGTTGGAGGTCGGGAAAAATGTATTTGTCCCACTCCCACTAATGAGTTTATGGTGTGGGTCCCCTGGATTGAGAGACTGCCAGGATAATTGAGTTCAGTTGGCACAAGACCAGGGCATGCTAAAAAAATAATTACTCTCCAAATAAACCTTTCACTCTTCCATTTAAGATGGAAAGTCAAGAAACAAGGCAAGTCTAAAAACAGATGAGTCAAGTTCCGACCTAATTTTGGGCTGTCACTGACAAATTCTGGGCATTTTTTGTAATTTGGACCCAAATTAATTGCAACATTACTTAAAAAACTATTCATTAATTAATTTAAGGGCACAATTAATCCCAGAAAAGCCTTAGTTCAGGATTTGTCTTGTTTATTTAAAAGTTGGAAAGTTGTCTCATTACGCAGGGATCGTTCACAAGACAATGGTGTGAATGCTCCACAAGTGACTATTAAGGTTTTAAGGAAAGTGCTCCGTAAGCTATTGAAAATGGGGCAGGATATGGATGGATGGATGGCTGTTTGTGCTGGAGGAGAAAGCAAAGTTGATTCTCATAATTTGTAATTAAATCTCCATAATTTAGCAAGTCTACAAAGTTTGCCAACTTTTCCTCCTCATTTCCTCCAGCCAAGACATCCCATTTGCTGGGGTAACCATGCTTTCTCTGGCTTTAACTTTCTCCAAGGTAACCGTGCATCTGGTGAGGTTCGCTGCCTTAATTTGAATCTACTTTTTTTTACTTTCCCTTGTTTTTTTGCGCCTAAATTTGTAAATACAAACGAGATCAGGAGTCTGGCTGGAAGAGGTATTTTTTAGAATTTCCTTAATTTTGGGTATTTTTCTCAGGTAAAAGTTTTCCTGAAACAAGATATTCTTTTAGGAAGGGAGGAATTAATGGAGGAAAGATGTTTATATGCGTACAACACAACCCACGGGTGGAGAGTAGCCCTGGGATAAAATAATGAGTAAGGAAAAATAGTAACCGGATCCGAAACTGCTGGATTCCAACTCTCGCGTCATTAGTCAGAGAAAGTTGTGACTTACCTGAAAACAACAGATCAAAATATCATGATTAGTACTAATTACAGGAGTTTCATTATTTGGTTTGGTTAGGGTCATTCCACTCATTATACATATGGCAAGGGTCAGATTGGAAAAAGTTATAAAAGTCTGCATCATATCCTTATTTGGTGGAAGAAGGAGTGAAAATTTGAACAATAAATAAAATTCTTTGTTTCCCATTTTCCCAGGGACACAATGGGTTGTGTTAGGAGTGAAACAGGGTTCTAGATCCAGTAAAACGTAGATATTATGCATGCTTTCATTTTCCACGGAATACTTTCTCCAGAATTGAATTCTTTCCCTGACTTTCACTCTGCAGAGTTGTGTATCTATCTGGACACAGCACATATGCATCACTTCACTCTTCCAGCTTAGTGTGTTCTTGTTGCATAATTCAGGAAGGAAGTGAAAATTCTGGCCAAATGTCACCCTGGGGTAATATTTACCCCCACAGCCAACTCAACCTAGAATTGGTTCCAATGCCAGTTGGACTTGTATTTCAAAAGAGAAACTTTATTTTTTCAGGGACAACACAAAACCAGAAACAGAAACTGCCTCCAATCCAATGAACCATGGCAACAGGACTCTACTGCCAATTAATTGTTTGTTGGGTGCTTTCTCCAAATTTATGAGCCTCCTCTCTCAGCTCATACCTTACTTTCTCTTGCTTTCTCTCATGCCAATGCAGTGGAGTGCAATGAATTAAAGTGGCTGTTCTTGTTGCTACTTTCTCCCAGTCCGGACCAGAGAGCTGTGCAGTTCCAGCAATTAAACACATGTTTCTATCCTTTGTGTAGGGAAAGTTGTGCTTTCTCTCCAGCTAGTCGGACTAACCAACCAATTCCAGAGTTGCAATTCACTCAACCAGTCACCTGGAGAGAGAGAGAGAAAGCAGATTGTTTCCATTCCTCCTCCTCTCCAACAGACTCTTGTAACTCAATCAGGGGCAAATAAATGGGAATTGGATTGAATTTGTGGAAGTTACGCACCATGAATCACACAAAATAAGGAGCCACTCAAGAAACAGGGCTTTCACTCTCTGGAACCAGGTAAAATGTCAGGTAGACAACTCTCATCTTTTTAATGATACAACTTTCTAATGTATGGATTCCTGTTGGAAATAAATTCCGGGTTTTAAAGGAATTTGAAGTGTTTGGACTCAGAAATGTTGGGTATTTTTTGGAGACATAAACTTGTGGTTGTCATCCAGTCCCTTGGGAAGGAAGGTATTGTTTAATTTTATGTTGGATTCTGAGGATTGAACCAGGGCTTTGGTAAATACATTGTGATGAAACTCAGCCGGGAGGGAGAACAATGGGTTGTACATGGATGGATGACTGTATTGTGATGTGAGTGAGTGAGGAATCCATTTATAATGGAGGAGAACAAAACAATGGCTGTGTAATTGCTGGGTAGACATCCATCCCAAATGAAGGACAACTTTCTCATCCACACAGACAGCAATATATTGGGTTGGCAGGGAACCTGGAATATTTCTGGGTTTCAGGAGTGCCAAAGTTTCAAATTATGAGCAAGTTATCAGCTCAAGTTGTATGGAGAATAATGAAGCTTTCTTTGCGTGGATTGAAATGGACAAAAAGAAATTAAAACATGTACTGACACACCCTTACCGTCTCCATAGCAACACAGTATGTGAGGTGAAAGTTGGAAAAGTTGTTGGAAACCCAGAACTGGAAGCACTTACAATTTGCTAAAGAACTATGCGTCAAGTTCAATCAGTTTAAATTTGTATGACTCAAACCTTTCCTTGGAGCAGGATTGGAATGGAATATTCCCACCTTTCACTACCACTTTCTCTGTCGCATCATATTTTCACACATATGAAATAAGCCATCACTCAACCACGGGAGTGGGTGGTAAGGCATCCTCTTCAATTATCATGACTCCCTTTATAAAATACAGGAAAAGGATGCAAATTCTGAGTTTCATTAAAATTCCAGACGAGGACGGAGCAACCACACTCAACCAAGGAAGACTTTACATAAAAATAGAATATGTCATATTCGAATAAGTGCAATTAAGGGAGAACTGCATGATTAACTCTATTTTAACCTGATTCACCCAAGAGAAAGAAATACCAGGCAGGCAGGCATCCATTATCTTTACTTTCTGCAGAAGAATAATGAGTGACTGAGTCTCCATCTCTGCTGAGTCAACCATTATCCATCCATCATCAATTTCTGAATTAGGGTGTTCCAACTTAAAACAAAGGCTTTGTTCCAGCACCCCAACCAGCTGATAAGAGGCCTCTATAGAGGGATAACACTCTATCAGCGAGGGAGGAGGGTGACTATAGCCTCACTTTCCCAATGATGGTGACAATTAAGAGTGAAAGTGGAGTGAGTAGGGGAAGAAATGACCAAGTAATGGATCCATCCATACCTTGGTTGGCTGTGGGGATGAGTCAATCAAAAATTTAGAGACGTGACCAAGTAATAAATGAGCACGAGAGTCAGCCATACAACTCTCCTTCTTTCTCTTCCTTTCTCTTTTTAAGTATTTCTTTGCTGTTAACTCAACTATTTTCTGATTTGTTTCATTTTCCACTAATTACGAGTGAGGGGGCATGTATTTGATTTAAATTAAAATTGAGAGAGAGATGATGTTTCACAGAAAAGAAAGTCGGGCTTCCTGGGGTGCTTTCCTTGACTACAACACCCACTGATGGGTTACTCTGCCATAGTCAGGGTCTCTTTTTACGGAGCAGGAAGTGGAGGGGAGAACTTGTAGCCAAACCAAGCCAACCTTTCTCTTTGCTGTGGGTTGGTGTGGTGAGAGTTAACGATCATTTTATTTAAAACAGATTCAATTCTGTCTTAAATTAAAAATCTCTCCAGTCTGCAACCAGCCGTCTGTCTTTTATTACCAGAGCAGAGCAGCCAGCTACCAACTGGATCTTGTTTTCTCTCCCCACAAACAAATGCAATGGATGGAACCAGTCTGGATAAATATCAGTCTGCTCTCTGGATAAATATGGGAGGGCAACAAAGTAATCCTCTTAAGGAGAGGGTGCACTTTAGCCAGCAACAACAAAACACAAGTTGCATCACACACTCGGATCAGATTATATTGGGAAGGATAAAGAATGCCATGGACCTAGACCCTGAGCTGAGTTGGAGTCCAATTAAAGGGACTCATCATTGACTCCTGGAGATTGGATTGGAGAGGTCAGAAGAAAGTTGGGCAGTCAACCTTCATCATTCACCCAGGCAGAGGGAGGGAGAGAGACGGAGTAACTAGTCAACCGGTAAAAAGATTAGAGAGATGGACCAATACTCTGGGTAATGGATCCAGGAGAAAGTGCACTTCCTCTAATCCATCCTAGTCTGGGAAGGATATCGATCCGGCATCGATCACCTTCTAAAAAATGTTGTATCCAATCCCACCGATAAATGCGGTGCAATTAGGAAAAATGCACTTTCACCCCGGATAAGTATGACGAGGAAAGTACAACTGGATGGAGAAAGGTAGACAGTACTGGGTCTCAGGATTTGATCAGGATTTGAGTTGTGGTGTAAAGAAGCTAAATGCAGAGAGGAGAACTGGATTGTACACGTAATTCCACTTTGGTTTAGCTTTCACTTTCACCTGGTCTCCATAATTCCCACCACAAGTCCCGGGTACAATGAAGTCTACTTTCAGAGCTTGGCTCTAGCATTTATCCAGTCCGACCTGCCTGCATAGTACGAGTATTGGCAGCTGGAGGAGAGATAATGTAATCCTCCGGTCTTTCTCCCATTTATCCCGTGGTTTCCCTGTTTACTTTGTTTCTCTCTGTAACCCTCATCATTACCTGGACTGCGGAATATTATGGAAAAGCAAATGGGTGCAATTTATTTCAACGGAGCAAACACAATGAGCAGGTTGCAAACTGTATGCCAATAATTTTATGTAATGAGTTAAGCCAGGATCCCAATCAGGAGTGAGGCAAGTGTAAAATTAATGGTTGAACAAATCAAATCCATCCTGCTACACCAGTCACTCAGTCAGCAGTCAGTCACCCCTCGGAGTAAATCTCAATTAAGGTGAACAAGGAAATATAACTAGTTCTACCAACTGACCAATGCCAACTGACGAGGCATAAATTGAGCTTTCTCTCTTTTTCCCTGCATACTGGTTGATTGTAGGGGTGCGTGGGGAGTTGTTATCAACTCATATTTCAGGTGTAAGTCTCCCTTATCTCACGTAATAATCGGGTTCCTGCTGCCAATTCACTGACCAAGCTGGATGTGTCAATCTCAACTTGTTTTAAGCTTTTACTCACTCAAACATTGGTGCATTTAGCAGTTGCAATTTTCTAAGAGTCCAACTTCTTAAAAGTGGACAAGGAGAAAATTATGGCATCAACAAATTAGCAGCGAGACTGGAATTATTCCACAATAAACAGTGAAGCCTGGCTGGCTGGTGCAATTAAGTAAAACCAAAGCATTCTTGGATAATTGTCTTGATTTTTGTAATTAACAATAATTTCCGCACCCTTTAAAAAAGCAAACACTCTCTCCACCAGTGCACCCTCGTGCTACAACTAACCAAGATATTACAGGGACCTCCATTTTTTCGATTATAAAGGGTTGAGGACAGGTAGTTCTCTATAATTTAGATCGGCGTCTCCTCTCCAATTTAGAGTTGGATTAAAGTGGGAGCAAAATAACAGCTTTCTCTCGTCCAGCCCCGCAACAGTTTCATTCCTAAATGTTTCTCTGTCACTCTGCGCCATTACCAGGAAAGTAACTAACTTCACCAGCACCTGAGTTAGTTGTTGTTGGACTAGGTAATCAACCCACCAACCATTGATTGCTTTCTCCGCTCACCCTGTAATTTAGCACATGCAAACCAACGCTTACAAATGCGTAGTCCAAGTCTGGTAGGCTCTAATTTTGGACAAGTGTTTTCTAACCTATCACTGGACTCACTTTGCAAAACTGAGTCCACCCTACACACGGATTTGGCAAGGGTTGGATCGGATTTTTAGTGGAATAATATTTTTGTATTTTGTTTAAGAGCCAAATAAGGGCAAAGGTGACTCATTAACAGGGTCTTAATAGGGAAGGGAAGAAGGGAGAAATATGAATATTCATGGATATGGGTGGAACAATTGGTTGCTAGGTTACTGGACGGGAATTGAATGCAAATTAATGAATCTTATCTCTCCCCTAAAGGAAGATGCTTCCACTTGAGGAGTTGGCCACACCCTGGATGAGTCAAAAGTGGAGTAATGAATATTTTAAGTTGAACAAGACAAGGAGTTCATTCTCCTGTGG
Organism: Folsomia manolachei; assembly: GCA_036491905.1. Classification (NCBI taxonomy): domain Eukaryota; kingdom Metazoa; phylum Arthropoda; class Collembola; order Entomobryomorpha; family Isotomidae; genus Folsomia; species Folsomia manolachei. The sequence goes on along the minus strand of JAAXNX010000126.1, from coordinate 14,828 downwards.
AGAGATAATTCATACTTTCACTCATTTTCGTACCTTTCTCCAAGGACAGTTTGATTGAAGTCGGGTTACTGGTGACTTATTTCTGGGTGGAATAGATCCAAGTTTGTTTCCATGACAACAAAGGGATTGAAAGAATCCATTGTTTGATTTGAGAGGCAAAACAAATTATTTGATAAATTAGTTTTAACTCTTCTCCCACCAACAAATCACTCACTCATCAGCCAACATTATTTGGTGGGAGGCCATTCACTCACTCAGTCAGTCATCCATCTAAAGGTCTCCTCATCTCACCCATTACTAGACTGGAGCAACTCCACTTTCTACTTTCTCCACTGAAGAGGAGTCTCAGAGCATTAGTGAGACTCTCATTCTTCACTTTCTCTTTTGTAGTTGATGGAAGCAATAAATTTCATGATCTCAAAATGTCCAAAACACTTTCACAATTATTAATAACCTTTCCAGTCCAGAGAGAGAGAGTAACTCCAAAACAAGGCATCCTCCCTCATTTACTAATCCATATCTAACCCAGTCGCTCACGGTACTAAGTGCACCTCATTCCACCACTACTTTGGGTTTCTGCAATTTTTTAATAAAAAATTTCTATCTTCATCTCAGCTCTACTGGAGACTGGAGAGGAGAGTCATTATTTCTCGAGTACCTCACTTGGCTACTTAGTGGGTGCTTCATTTGCCTAATTCCAGCTCGTCCAGGGATGGAAACTCATTTGGAGAGAGTGCTTCAGAGTGGAAATGACACTTGATTACACACAATTCAAGAAATATGGGATTTCTAAGATTGAGAATTAAAAAATAAATCAAGCCGTTCTCCCAAAATCTATGAAAACGTCTCAGGTGCATGCTCAATTAGGCAATGAAGCAAAATGTGAAACTTGTTTTCAGCCAAATTGCTATTTTCACGGGAAAGTGAGGAGTTGTTGATTCGCAGAAAAGCAAAAGTCTGGAATAGGGGCAGACTTGTCCCCAGAGGAGGGAAAGTAATAAGTTTTTTTTTGCTTTATTCCCAAAAAAAGTGGAGGAGTCGGCAGGATTTCTGTTTAATTACGAGGGAACAAGTTTTCTCCTTCCTGACTCTCGCCTGGCTTTGTCGTGGCAATCGATAAAGTCCCAATAAATAAGAGGAAGCTTTGTCGGATACGAGACAGCTTTCACTCGGTCAAATATTGTTGGAATCAAAGGCATTGCCTTTAAGGCAAGGAATTGCATCCGTCCATGGACAACTTTCTCCTGGATTTGTTGTCATAAAAAAGGATTAAATTAAAGTCAGCTCCCTGGTTGAGTGAGAGGCGGCCTAATTTAATGGGACGGAGCTGAGTTTGGCCCGAAGTTGAAGAGTTGTTTAAACAAAGGAAGGCTGCCTTGCAGAGAGGGAGCTTAACAAGTTTTGTATAATGTAACATCAACAAGGGATTCAACTAGAATAGAGAGAAAGAAAGTCCTGTCTCAGCCCGTGTTCCTCTTTTTTACGAAGATGTTGTTCATTATGTTTATGCAAATGAAGGGAAAATTGCCAAAAGGAGAAGAGTTGCGATCAAATGAGACGCATAAAAATTGGATAACAAAACAAACAAACTTGTTGACTTGAGTGTGAAAACTGACAAGTTACTCAGTCAAAGGTTTAAACCTTGGCAAATTGTTGCTGTTTTGCAAAAAATAAAATAATTTAACCCGGGTAAAATAGAAGAGTGTGGATTTATCCCAATTACAAAAAATGGACATCAAAAATTACATTTTCAACCAGCAGCACAGTTACTTTTCTGTGGAATGGATTTCTTTTCGATAGAATCCAGTAAATTTATTGGTCTCTCTGTCTTTCTCAGTAGTTTAGGTGAATCTATGAAAAAGTTTGGCATTGTTTTAACTCTTTGATCCTCTCCTTACTGCTACTAGCTGTCCCAGTAGGATTCCCAGCAGAATAGAGAAAGAGAGAGAAAGATAGAGAAAGGCAGGACGTATGCTGGTCTCCTTACTTTCTCTGCAACCAATCAAAAGACTGGGAAGTGATTATCGATCCATTACCTTATTTTATTTCTCGGTCTTCCTTCCTCTAATTTAATGCAAACATGCTTTCCCAGCATTGCTTTCTCTTCTTTTGTTTTTGCTTTCTCTGCCAACTTTTTTCTACTAGTTTCCAAACAGGATCTGTTCTGCGTAATCTGGCCTTGTCCCAGTCTTTTCTATGCTAACGTTATCATCCTTTGGGTTGTTAAGAATTTGCATAAAGGCTGAAGAATGGGAAATTATCCGGTGAAAGGATGGGTGGGTGGGTCTGGATATAATTCCGTTCTCAACATTTTTACAACTTTCTCCTAATCGGTAGAGAATGAGGAGCATTCATATATTTCATCCAGATAAAGAATGAGGACACCAAGGATCTCCAGAGTTGACTTACTCCGGAGAGAAAGTGGAAAAGAACATTAAATTGTGGCCCATATGGAGGACAAAGAAGATTGTCAAAGTATCTCAGAGTTGGGGATATATGCCGACTTTCTCCTCCAGACTTTCACCTTTTATACTGACTAGGGAAAGATGGCATTATCTCTGGGATGCAGCTATGTCCCACATATAAATAAGTTGCCTTTTGTCCCTACTTTCTCCTCAGAGAAGGATAGGCCACAAGTACCCATAACATTATTCTGAGACGGTGGCTTAAGTACACACTTATCTTTCCTTAACTATTGGGTAGACTCGTCTCGGACCAATCTTTGCCATACCTTGCTGCTACTCTAGGCTGCATTCTTTTTATTAAATGAGCAATTGATTCCTTTCCAGTTATCCCATTCTCATATGTGGAGGAGCCAGAGTAGACTTTCTCCATTCTTTCAATTACACTGTCCCATATTTTACCCAAACTGGTCAGCCAGCCATTCTTTCTCAAACTCTGGAAATTAGATGGACATAAATCTCAACCACAAGAAGTTGAACATTGTTTGAGAAGCCTGGCAGCCAGGTCTCCTTCAAATTTACATTTTTATCTGTCACCAAACCCAAAGAAAGGTGAGTTCCATTTTTGTTGGAGAGAAAATTATTCAAAAAACTTTCTCCGTTTGGAAACCTCTCTTCTTCTATTACTCATGGAAATGGAGGTGAATTACCCCTCTGAGAAGCTTAACCAGGTTGCTGGCTCTTATTTCCTTCTTTTTATCCTTTAATGGAATGGAATATGACACCCAGGCACACCCACACACCTTCTGGGAGAGAAAAGGCCACCAGGTTGTCTCATCTTACTTTCTTCACCCTAATAACCAACCACACCCACTGGTGAGGTGGTAACCTCAACCAAACCAAGTTGGAATGATTTTATTCATTTATTTGATCCATCTCTCTCACTCACTCACTTGTAAATAAGAAGGTGACTAAAAGACGGGCCAAACTTGTAGCAACTGGAGCTGGATTCCGTGAGATTTTTGGGCCTCATTTTTTATTGTGAGGAAATATTTTAAACGGCACTTTACCAGAAACAAGTAAAGTTTGGAGAGGTTTGTTTAATTTAATGCGCTCTTTTTATCCCCATCTCTCTCTCCAGAGTGTGTGGGTGGGTGGAGGTCTTAATTCGGGCATTCTTTCCTGGCATGGAGCGGTTATTTCTTACAATTCACCCTTTTGGTATGCTAATGGATGCTAGGTGGGTGACTGACACAGTAACTACGTCCCATTTATTCACAAGAACAGAACAAGGATGGGTTTAAAAAGGGGCAAAAAATAAAATGAATGGGTTCCATTACTTCCGTAGCGTCTGACGGGAACAAAGTGTGGTTGTTCGAGACATTCATGCATCCCTGGGTGTGAAACAGTTGCTTATCCAAAGATAAGCCAAACAAACTCGGATTGTAAAATGAAATACAAAAGGAGACCGGGATCCATTCAGTGAAGAACTGTTTTCCAATGCATAAACAATGCAGTGTCTACCAGCCCACACACATATGTGGCTAATGCAGAGAGATGGGATTTGGTTGGGGCCTCGTTTTTCAAAGTGATTGAAAACACGTGTTCCTCTCCAAGAAGGGAATGGAGAGCCCAGAAGAGATGGAGGAAGACAAGAGCAACAGCTTTTAGGTATTTGTGCCTAAGCTGGAAGTAGAGCTGGAAGGAAATGAAAAAGAATTCGGGAGGAAATTAAATTACGAGAAATTAAACTGGAAAAATGCCTCCACTTAATTTAAGCTCTTTCCTCCCAGCTATGCAGTTGGATGAGGGAGTAAGGCACAAAGTTACATTAAATGAAACAAATTGCAGTTGAGAGTAATTAAAGCCAAATCAAAATAAAGAGAGGGTTCCGACTCTTTTTACAAGAAGGAGCATTATAGAATAAAGTGACAAATTGACTCCTTTCCAAATGTATAAGTCGAGATATTTGTACTGTGCTGGGTATTATTGGACAAAAACTAAAGAAAGGGAGAAAGAGGAGCTACCTAAGATTGACAAGAGTTGTCAATCAAGTAACCCATCCATCTCTTTTCCCCTCTTGTAAGTACACTACACCAAATAAGTGAGTTGTGAGGTCTATCTCCTATAGACTGGAGGTTGACTTAATTTACTCTGTATAGCATTTAAACTGCCCCCAAGATATTTGTCTGGCTACGCAAACAAGACAAAGTAAAAGCAACCAAGAGCCTTTTAATGCTCTCCATATTCCTGTCTGCATCTTTGCTAAGTTAAAGAGAAAGCAAGTGGCTGGAGAGAAAGCAGCCAAACTACTCAAAGTCCATCTCCTTTGTTTAGAGGGAGGTGGATGGATCAGTAAGAGTCTGACTATTTGGTTGGAAAGGATAGGACTGCGAGGAAAGTAGGAGAAAGCAGCAGACTCAGCCGAGAGTGGAGTCAATAGCTGGCGGCTGGGTTGGAAAAATGACAAATTAATCCTTTTCTCAGTCCACTTTCTCTCTCTTTATTTGCTCCTTTTGCTGAAATTATGGCAAGATTTCTTGTTTTGTTCTACTCCTAAAATCCAGCCAGCCATTCCATTCTCTGCCCATGGGGTACGTGGTTAAGTGCAGCATTTACAGGGAGTCAATTAGTTCCTCGGCTACTCCTGGCACGCCATATTTTATTTGGCTGGCTGTCTCACAAGCTGCCCAACAGTTCAAGGTTGGTGTTCACAAAAAAACAGACTTAGGTTGACTTGTTTTGCCTCACTAAGAAAAAGTCGGGTTTCTTTTTTCTAAATGACGTGGGAATTCTGCAGGTTTGTGGGAGTAATTGGAGAAAAATCTAAACAAATTGGGTCTCGCCATTCATTCCATCACATGCCCAACCTCAGCCAAGCCAAGCTTATTGAGGAGATAAGAGAAGCCAGGAAATAAACATGGCTAATGAGAAAACTTTCTCGGACGTTTGTTTCCTAAATCTTAGACTGCTCTGTCCTTCTTCCTTGTAGAACTGCAACCACACCAAAAACTAATCGGCTTTACATCTTTAATCCCTTTTCAAAGTCCTCCCACGGACTGGACTAGTCCTGGACTACAAATATCTGTACTGCATGGACTTTGTTTTTAACACAAGAAATATTGTGCCTCATGCTAATTCCAATCTCGGCAACTTTTGCAAATCTCCTTAAAATATTGCCATAAACCGTGTTTTTAGAGCCACAACCCACCACAAAGTCTGGGTTGGAGTGAGTGAAGGAAATAAAAGTAAATTTAGTGTTGAAAGGCGACCAAATTGAGGGACTTGCTCTGAATTTTAATGCCCAAGAATAAAAGAAAGCGGAGCCCACAACTTTATTTCCATTTAGATTCCAATCTTTAAAAAAGTTAAGCTGGCCCATCAAATCAGCGCAGTCCGGCAGCAGTGTCCATTTCATTATTCTGAGTCTCCAATTGAGGGAGAGACCATCTAATCCCATTTGAAAAGAAAGGAGAAACTGCTCATCTTTCTCTAAAATGTCACAAAATTGAGGAGAAAGGAGGAGGAGAGTGTCCACCCGACATTTGTATGGATGACTTGTCTTTCTTCCCCTCGGCCTTTGTTGGAGAGGTCAACTGGAGCCAAGTAGGGAATATTGCATGCCCATTAGTCTACTATGGATGGATGGATGGATGGATGGAAGAGGAGAAAGTAGTAAACTGCATTCTGCACAGTTATGGGTCCACAACAACTCTGAAATGTTATGGTATTATTATACCGTCCACCCTACAAAAATAGTTTAGTGAGCTTCACTCTGGACTAGTTCCGGGATAGTGTGGCTGGCTGGATAAAGTGTTGTTGGAATAAAATGTCTCTGGCTGCACTTTGAAAGTTTACTTGGGTCCGCTCCCAAAGGAAGGAGGAAGAGGAATGGAATGGACGGAGAAAATGCCAAAAAGTGCGAGGGACGTGGATTGATGGATGTTGGAGGGTTCTCTGCCCACTTTCACCAGGGATGAAACTCATATTTACATACCTTTCCAGGACAAAGGGAATCCTGAAATGTTGGCTGCTGGAGAGAAATGGACACACACACAAAACTCTTCGGTTTGGGAAACTAAGCTGGAGAAATTGACCCCAAATAAACCATTTCCAAGTCCAAGGATCCATTCCAACCGAGGAAAATGATGTCACCAAAGTTTTACGGGGGCTTCAGACTCCTTTTTTGTGTGGTAACTAAAAAAACCTTCTATTCTCTGCCTTCCCGTCACTCAGGCCAGTGAGTCATCAATTTCTTGGAGATTTATAGTCAACCAAAACCCAGGGCTGGGTTAGAGAAAGTTGGGTACCACAAGATTTGCATGTGAATGCCTAGCCCCCGTATTTTCACTTAGAGCAGGTGAAACCCAAGGAGAAAGGAGGTAGAACCTTTCTTCTTAGGTCTCATTCATAAATAATCTTGTGGGAAGAGGAAAACCGTGTCGTGGCAGTTGCATAATGTTCCCAATCCACTTTCACTCTCTTTCTCTCTCTCTCTATCCATATCCATTCAACTGACTCTTATTCAATTTTGGATGGTTGGATAGTTGTATCCAAGGATGGAATGGTTACTACTTTGCTGCTGCTGCTGCTGCTTATGGACTGCATTCCACAAACTATTTCCTGTTGGTGGTTGACTGAGTGAAAGCACGCCATCCAATAGGACATGAATATAAATTGCAAGTCTAATGTGACACAGATTTCGAAGGAAAAAGAAAACAGCTTTTTGGCATTTTTTGTCTGAGGCGTGCAAGAAATTTGGCTGAAATCTAGGGACGCAGTGATGCGTTGTCAACAATACGTTCTGATTTTTGGGCTGGCTTGTGATTCCCACACAAATTTAACTATCTAAAAATAAAGGGTAGAGAATGATACGGAATTCAATCAATAAACAGGAACCAATAATGAGATCAATAATGTGGATGTCACAAACGAATAAGTGTCTTAATCCAGTTCTGAGTGAGGACAGAGTGTTGTCCAGAATAAGGACTGGACAGAGACAGGTAATTAAATTAGTGGCCTCTATTCCAAGATGGGCTACATTCCTGGATATTGGGTGTCTCCTCATGTAAAATTAATAAGCAGACTCTCCCACTGGTGACTGACTTGACAAGTTTGAGAGTACAAGATAAACTACTTCCGGTTAACTGTATTGTCTGGCTAACTATTAGCAGTGGAAGTAAGTGTTTAAAGGCTGGAGACTGACGTGGAAATGTGTAATTAGCTCCCTGGGGTAATTAGAAAGTGGAGCTGGAATTGGAATACTTTTAACTCTGGGCGACATAACATTAGGAGCTTCATAATAATAACTCCATTCTTCGTGGAGACCAAGAATTTGGAGCTGAGTTGACATTTTCTTCAACCCACCCTTAATTTGTTGTCTAACCAATAATCAATCAATCAATCCTGACAATCAATCACTGTCCTTCCTCCATCTTCCATGGCTCATCCACAATGTTGGATGGAAAAGAATGACTTTTTAGGATGTCCTCCTTTGTCCCGTATCTCGTTCAGGAAAATAACAAAGAAACCAAACAGTAAGCTGTCACGGCTCTGTATTTATTTGCAAACTGATTGTTGCAAACTGATTGTTGCAACTCAATTCGCATAAGTTATTAAAAAAACATTGCAAATCAAATTATCTAGTTCTGGACCTCTTTAAGTACCGATTCATGTAGCCTGTCATATTACGACCTTAATCAGCTTCAGGATTAAAATCCAATGAAACGCATCATCCAAGCAGGAAACCACAAACCGTATTTTGACCACAACTTCTCACCTTAATGATTCCCAGAGTGATTGTGGTTTATTCTATTCTTCAGGCTAAGAAACCCATCCGATCACTGAGTCAAGACACAAGTTTGTGGACAGTTAACTCGACCGCCTGGTAGCTCAAAAGGAAGCTGTTGGAGTCATCCTTTATTTCTGAGTCACTTTTATAAAGGTGTGTTTTATAGTTGGCTAAATTGTTGACCGACTTTGACAATTTACTTCACTCTCTTCTCCATCAATTTGGATGCTATTTTACTTCCTAAACTAAAACTTTATACGTTTATGGCCAAGTTGGGTTGGACTAAGTTTAGTTTAGTTTCTGTCTGTATTCTGTCAGAGCAAGTAACTTCCTTTCAACTAAGCAATCTCTCACCTGCCAATTAGGGACAAAGTTAAAGTTGCTCATCTCTCTGTCTAGCCCAGCCCACCTGCCAAATCTAACTTCAACTGGGTGAAAGTTGTGTGAAAGTGAGATGCACAATTGTCTAGGAGTAAAGATAAGAGTTGACCAAGTTGTCCGATGAAATAGACACAGCAGGAAATTTATCCACCCACCGTTTCCTATTCTATTCCAACCCAAATCCAATCAGACCAGGTTTTAATTTAGTGTCTGGACTAGGAGTCACTTGGATTATTGCTTTTCCTACTTTCTAGCCAGTGAAAGTTGTGAGTTATTGATTGATCCTGATGGGTTGGCTTGGCTGGCGTGCCGTGGTGGAGCTCGGTGTGAATTGAATTATCTCTGGGAATGAATTATTAAAATATTTATTCTTCTCTGTCATACTTTCCCCATTCAGAGTCCTCTTACTTTCCCCATTATTTGGGAACTCGGTTTGTCTGGCTTAATGGCAACCAACCACTGTTTACTTTATCCATTTACTCCCCACACACGGCCATTAACCAGGAAAAGAGTCAGCGTGCATGAGGGAGGGTTCTATTATAATAATAAAGATATGATGGACATAATTTGAGTAACAATGGCTACAAATGTTTGGTGACAATATTTTTGCTGTAAAAATGGTAAAATTCACACAATGCTCCCGAAATGACAATGGCCAACACCAATCAAGTATGGTTTCTGGTAAATATTACTCTGACCAGGTTGTCTGCTACGCTGGACATCATTTTAACCAAAATGACAAAAACTAGACACAACTTTGATGAAAGTCAAAAAAGTGGATGAGTTGGTGACAAAATTACTTTCTATTCGCAGTCATTTTCGGATGGATACCAATTTAGACAAGAGCAACCAATTCCTAGTTTCAGTAGTGAAATTTGGTCAGCTAACCTAAAGCGAAACTTCAACTTTGTAGGATGACAGGGATTCTTTCTCAATTTCTCCAAATATTGACTTTACTCCGTCCAAGCAAAGCTGGTAAAATAAAATGGTTTTACTATGTTTTTGCAAGTGTGCGCCCCTATTTTGAGTGAGGCTGTTGATTTGAAGTCGTAATTTATTTTATGAGTCAGTCCAAACTAACATGTAGCTGTCAACCGATGTCTTTTGCTGTCTTTTACTTTACAAGGATCCCGTTCTTACTACCTGGTGCAAGCTACAACCGTCCTCTCACTATTTACCCATAAATAACCAAGTATTATTCAAACATGTTCTTGTCAACCCAGTTTTGGCAACTTTATTAGAAGACACCCAACCTAGGACAGAGTTCTAGGAGAAATATCTGGAATTTTTTATCAGAACTTCAGTGAAACAGGCAGGAGTCAAATATGGAATGCAAAAAGTTGTTCCAACCATAAAAAATGGATGACAAATGGCTCTTGAACTTAATGTCATGTAACCAGACTACCACTGTTTCCACTGAGAGAAGAAACTCACTTAATTTTTTCGTCACCAAAGAGTGCGAGGGGTAAAAACCAAGAAATATTTTAAACTGGATGGGAATCTTATTCAAGTCTAGTCATGCGAGGGAAGGAAAAGTCCGGACTTTTGGAACATTGATATTTTATGATTACTTTTTCTAAATTCTAGAGAAATCTGTCAAAACATTAGCCCCAAACAAAAGAGACGAAGTTAAAATGGAAAGATGGTTGGACTTACATTGGATTGGTGGCGTTCCAGTAAATGTCCGGTAGTCGAGAGCATCCAGTTTCTTGGAGGGAGTCAAAAACGGTGAGAAGAAGGGACAGGAGGGTCAAGTATAGGGCGATGGGACCCATAATCAAATGATTAAAATAATAAAGTTAGTCCGGGTAAAATCCTGTTCCTTCTGGGGATGGTTGGTTTGGGCTGGGTTCACTTTTAACAACTAGCACTGCCACAATTTCACGGGAAGGAGGAGGAAGTTTTCACAAAAATATTGAATCCTGGAAAAGGTGAACTTTGGCTGGAAGAATGATGATTGATTGGATTGGATATTTTCCTGGAGGATGGATAGAACAGAACTGGAGAATTGGGGATGGAGTAGATCAATCTTGGTCCAATTAAGGTGACAACATGGTTCCGGAGCCAATTCCGGAAATTGAAAGTTTTGGGGATGACTTCGTTCCAGGTTTTGTTCAGCTAGGGGAACTTGACCTTCCTAAAAAGGGAGGAGATCAGAAACACGGGTAGTTTGAGGTAAACTGGACAAAGTGAACTCTGTGATATGGGCAGATTTAGATTTAGTACGGCTCAGGTTTGAGCTTGCAAACTTTTTAAAAAAGAACTCTAACTTTTGATGGACTCAAAACTATAAAGTTTGACTAAATAAATGGAGAAATAACGGGTTTGAAAGTAAAATAAATGTGGATTTCCTCAAATCCAGGCACACCTACCCAGCTTCAATGCAACTACGCTCATACTCAATTAAGTAAAAGTTGGGAAAAAGACGGAAAGGTTTCAAAACTTTGTTGGGTTGAGATACAAAAAAAGTAAATTGGCCTCGTTTAACAAACAAAACAGTTTTGCTTCAAGTTCCAAAAAATATTAATGAGGACACATCTTAAACTTTGGCAAAATAGTGATAAATGTCTCACAAAACCTTTGATTGTTTCTAAAATTAGATTAATTCCTGTAAATCATTGTATCCCAGTCTTTTACTTACCTATTTTTTGATAGGATCATGCAATTTGTTTTGCAGACATCGTTTTTCGCCAGATTTTCCAATAATATCAAAGGAAACTTGGTTTGATTTCTCCAATGATTGGAGTCCAATCCATGGCTGGATTTGAGTAGTTTACGTATTCTCCCCGCATGGGAATAGAATTGGATTCACACGGGAAACTTTTATTTATTCCTGTCTTCATAATAAGATTGTTTTTGAAACAATGTTGTCTCTGTCCATGCAAACAATAAAGTCCCAAAGTTTGTGAAGAATATGTATTTACGACACAATCCTGTAGAATCACAAATGCACTGAATGACTTGTGTTCCTATTTTAATGGCATTTTCAATATTTCTATTTTGTCACAAAACTTTTGTCCAGCTCGGATAAAAACAATCCTTGAACCGAATTAGAATGGCACTTTAAAAAATATTTATAACTGACACAAATCCAGGCGTAATAACCACTCAATTGAGTCTTTGGTCACTTGCAGCAATCTCACAAACTCAGATTGTCACGCTAAAGGAGTCAATTGACTCGTGAGATTGGTTGCAGTTATTTAACCAGCTCATTGAGTTAGAAGTGTTTGACTCTGCAAAATACTGAGAGTTGTACTCTTTTGTGTAAATATCTCCCTGCAAATAGACACCACCTTAAAATCCTGTAATATTTTGACAAGTATTTAACAAACTTTGAGCTGGGTCTTGTAGCAAATAAACTTTTGTGTCTGCCTGCCTTAAGGCAATCTATCCATCTCTCTCCTGGTGAATAGTTGGGTAAAGCAGCTGCTGTTTTGTAAAGAATTTAAAATCTTTTTTCTTCTTATTGAGAGCACAAGTGTTCCAATAAGATGGAAGGAAAGGAACTCAACTTCTTCTTCCTGGGAGGGAGCAGGTTTTTTTGGCTGCTGGAGTTTATAAAGTTGAAGTTTTCCAAGGATCTGGGGCACGTCCTTTAGTTTACCTCACTTGATTCACTGAGGCCTGAAGGTGAGGTTGGTTCAAGTGCTGGTTCGTATACGGGAGAGTATTGAGGTTAGTTGGAAGAAGATTCCAAGTTTTCCAGGTTTTCCAGAATGTGAGGCAACTTGTTATGTGCTGGAGGCATGAGACTAATAATTTTGTGAGAATGTCTGGCTTTACAGAAGTGGAAGTAGTGGACTGCCTACTCCTCAGAGTTCGGAGGACAACTGAGTCCAAAAGTGTTTGGGTTCTGGTTCTACTTGTGTTGGCAACCAAGTAAATAATAACCCGAGTTCTTCTCCTCCGTCGTTCCGTCCGATGAAACTAACTACCCGGGTATGGGTCGGACGGAATTGGTCGAACCCAGGATTCGGGTGGGATGCAAGTTGAAGAGTTCTACCCCTATATCCGCTTCTTTATAGTTATTGGGTGAAAAGCTGGAAGTTATATTGTTTTATTTGCTAACTTTTTACGGATGGATAAAGGACGAGAAGGATTTCTAAAATTGTTTGGAATTATGTTTGAAATTTGGGAAGATGCATTTTAAAAGTGGGTTTCGGATTGGGGACAATTTGTGGATGGTCCTTTCCTGGAGACAGATATGCTTGGGATGCAGTTTAGAGGAAGGATAGAATCCGGGATTAAATCCAACGTTGCGGCGTCTTTATGAGAATTATGAAAGTCAGTACTTGACATATGTACATGTGACTATTAGTTATGAAAATAGTTGCTATTAAAACTTATGCCTTGTCACAAATTAAGACATTTCTTGAGACAGGAGTGAGTAACATGGTATGGCTGGCAGGACAATATGCATTAGTGACAAAAGGATAGCTAACTTTGGCTGATTCTTGTTGCCAAATCTGGGAAACCGGTGGCTACGCATGGGACGACGACTTGATTAAATTGTACCCTTTTTTGTCTGCAATCCCATTTTTTAAATGCACAAAATGTGGGATCTGGAGAGTGTCCAGAGTGGTGAGTGCTTCTTCTGGTGGGAGGAAAGTGGTTAATTTTTTGGACAAGATGCATTTAAGTTGAGTAGTTAAATCCAAAAGTGGGGCTAATGGTTATGTCCCAATAGTTAAGTCCGTAATAATTTGAAGGAAGCTAAGAATTAGTTCAGGATTACAGTTTGCAATCCAACAATTCGTGAGTTGGGCTGGATATACTCGCCTTTTTAGAGAATCATGGCCCAGGACGGAGTGGTAGGCAATGAAATGAAAAGCCGGAGAAAATCACTCCTTTTGTGGTTCTAATGGGAATCAAATCCATTTTCATGCTGAACCCCATCAAACGGTGGAAACCCTTTTGGCACGGATAGGAGCAAGTAGCGGACAGTCATTCATGTATACTGCGAGACATTTAACCGGACACCCGGACAACTTTCCCAGGAGTGAGTACAGAATTTTAGCCCTGTTAAAAAGCAAGTTATTACCCCGTAGTAAGCAATCCAAATCTAAACAGTTCCAGCCATTAGTGCATAACTTGCATTCATTCATGAAATCAACACATGTTTCCCAGCTCTGCCAGACTGACTATTGGAGAACTAATCTGATCTGGTTCCTATCCCTGCCTTGGAAACAGTTAGTATTCTACTTGTCCCATTGATTCCACCCCAAACCTAATGCTCACGTAATGAAACCAGTCAGCCAAACTGGGAAGGGAGAGATATTATTCAAGGGATATGAAGCCCATTGGAGATCATCAAAGTAACTGATGAATATCCATGAAGGCACTGAATGCAGATGGTCCAAGCCAAGCAAGCGTCTCCTGTCAGAATGTATTAATTCATCCCTTACACAAAACCATTTCCAACTAGTTCACCCTAGACTAGCCACTGGTGGGTTAGCTATGTTTTTAACTGCTTAACACGTGTTTCACGAAGTTGTCCATGTATTTTATGAGCTGAGGGGTGAATCCAACAATAATCTGACCACATTACCAAGGATTGAGTTGATGGACATGAGTTTAGTTTGTAGGCAGAGGATGAGTTGTTAACAACTGCTACCTTTGGATTTGGTTGGGTTGGGTAGGTGAATGAAATGGTTGTCAGTCTGTTAATTATGGGGAAAGGGTGAGTAGGACCAGGTCAAACCTATGTTTCCGATTGTTGGTTGAAATAAATTTGATGCTGATGATTGATTGATGGATGGATGGATGGAGTCCCTCCGGCAGACAATTATTAGAGTTGGATAGTTCATAGGAGTCCCAGTACTCTGTTAGAGGTGAATCCTATGCTTTAAAGTCTCCTCAGTTTCCAGTATGGCTTCCTGTGTTTGTAATTATGGCGAAAACTCCATTTTGGAAAGTCGTCCATCTCCTTGATTGGGGATGAGTCAGGGAAAGCTAGGCAGGAGTTGGAGAGCATTGTTGAGAATATGGTGCTGAGTCTGGAGATATTTTAATGCTATGTACCTAACCAGGAGGCAAGGAGCAGGAGTAGGACCGTGACAATTAAGAGAGAGGGAAAGACAAAGGGTTCTCCATTCAAGGGTCCTTCAAACCTCGCCCTCTCCAGACTCAGTCAGTGAGAACAATCAAATTCTGCAACGTTTCCATTTCCCTAAAACAAAGGACACGCTTCTTTCCTCCAGGATTTCCTTATTTCTCACTTTTTAGCTGCAGAGGCAAACCCTTGCCATCCAGAA
>JAAXNX010000125.1:0-45964 GCA_036491905.1 Folsomia manolachei | reverse complement strand
CATGTCAAATTGGTTGTTGTGAATGATTTGAACACTTTGTTAAACGTGTCAACAACAACCTACACTCTGGCTCGGGCTATATGATGCTGCACTGGAGGTTTTTTTACTGATATGGCAATGTGGGCATGGGTCACTCAAATAAAATCTTATGCTCTAATGCAGATGAGTAGTTTTGATAAGATCAACTCTGTGAACGGGAAAGGAAGTGCAATTCGTTGCAGGGAATTGGATGGATTGATTTTCTTACTTCGTGCGAATTTGCATCGTAATAATCTTAATCTTTAATTGCATAACGTGACACCAGTTGAGTGTTGTGTTATCAAATTTTTACTTACTTATTTAGATAGTACGTTGTGGGAAGTTGTTGTTTTATATCGCACATGTTATATTAGTAATTTGCGTGCATTGACTCCATTCGTATCCCACTAATGATGTGATGGTAAACTAATGAGCAGTCCAATTTAGTCAGTCAAGTAAATCAAATGGGAACTTGTTCATTAATTGAGTAAGGTGGCGAACCAAACAATCCAAACCTATCTTATGAATGTTGTGTATTAAGGGTTATCGGAAATACGTTATTTACTACGGGATACTGTAAATGTACATCTCTCTAGCTTTCCTGCGTGAGTGATACTGTCCTTTTCCCATCAAACGAGTTTACTAAAGCTTAACCCTAGGCACAACTCCAATTTATTATATTAACGGGCTTCCGGTCACCATTTTGATTATTTCACTTAAGATATAGTCATACAGCTTTATGCTGCAAGCAGTTGATGGAAACATTTGGAATTGACCTTTTGTTTTAAAGCTCCCAGAATGAAAAGAATATTCAACATAATATCGAAAATTTAATGCGGTTTTTAGCTTTTTTCATGGTGTACTCAATCTGGTAATTAATCAATGACAACTCGTATTTTAATTGTCAGTAAGTAATGGTAACTACTCCAGTTGCCCTCGGATAATGTCAGAATGCCTTGCAAAGATTGCTTATGTATTAAAAAACAGCGGAAATAGGAAACCGAAAGGGAGTGGATCTGAGTAAATTTTCCTGTGAGAACGAAAAATTAGCTGCAGGCTTTAGTGTTTTCAAGACACAATATTATTCTATGTTATGGGAAGTTTGAGTCCTAAGTAGTGGTTGTTTGGTGGCAACACGAGGTAACCATTAAGGAGGCTAGATAATGATAATGCTGCATAAGGAAATCGGATCCTCTTGGATTCCCTTCTCCTTCCTCTTCTTCTCCTAATAAGATGACTCAGACAAAAGAAACGGCTTTGCAAAAGTTTATGAGGTTGTTCTAATCCAGAGAAGAAATGGAAAAGTGAATATATGGGCGACAGGTGAATGGACGTTTGTTTCTTCCTAGATCCAATTCCTGTGTTTCGAGAGCCCTCAGAGAAAAACCTGAACTTCGATCTGATTTCTAATTTCAAAACATACCAAATGCCCACACCACACTTTTTGCAATATACCTTAGTTTTGTTGGAAAAAAGAAATTGTTCTGTATTTTCAATTTCATCGATTGGATTTTGTACATGAATCGAATTGGTTTGTCTTCCTGTCCATGACTATTGGGCTGTTAAAAGAAATGATACTGAATTCAAGGTGAACTAGAACCTCGTTTTGTTTTTGCGGTCTTCTGGCTTTCTCAAATCCAATAAGACTTTCC
The DNA here is from genome assembly GCA_036491905.1 of Folsomia manolachei. Classification (NCBI taxonomy): domain Eukaryota; kingdom Metazoa; phylum Arthropoda; class Collembola; order Entomobryomorpha; family Isotomidae; genus Folsomia; species Folsomia manolachei. The sequence goes on along the minus strand of JAAXNX010000125.1, from coordinate 44,294 downwards.
CGAACTAGAGCTTGTAGTAAATTTGAGATGAAACAACAATTTAATCTGGGGCAATTGCGGCTCAAAAGATCTCATTAGGATTTGATAGGATGGGAAGTTGAAGTGCACAATTTCTGCACCCATCCGTTTCCGTGTTATCGTTTCCAGAGTTTATGGAGTGGACTAGAACTGGGAGGTCAGTTCATAGGATTTTCGGGTGGCAGCAGTAAAAGCGGAGAGTATAATTTTAAATTAAACCAAATTGTACCATAATATGGTCTTTATAATGACCGATTCCAGAATAAGTGCATCAGGCATTGAATTTTTCAAAAAATTTCACCAGTAGAAATAAAATCTTGAAAACCTGACCGATTTTTCAGAAATTTTCAGAATAATAAACCAGCAGTTGAAGTTTAGTTTTTTTAACTTAGTAAAGATTTACGTTTGATTAAACAAGCCTCTCTTTGGCTGAGATGTTTTATTCGTAAAGCATTATGTATGTGTTAATTAGCATAAAGAACAGGACTAGCAGACGATTCTTGTTAAGTTGGTAGCGGTATATAAGAATCTAAAGATCCGTGTTTTAATTTAAGACATATTGTCTTTACAAGAGTTGACGTGGTGTAGTAGTAGGTGATTTTCAAAGGGTTACCATAATATATCTTGGTTTGATCGGTGGGAAAGAAAAGTTGACAAGCGAGAATTGAATTAAGACTCTTGCACAGAATTGTTTGTAGGCATTTCTTTACATGTTTGCAAAACCGGTAGCCCATTAGTCGGTAGTTTAAATGACTGCACGGTTCAACTTATGACATTTGGTTGCCACTACGACATGGGTGACTACTTTGTAAGAGCTCATCATCTTATTTTATTTTGTTTGTATCCTCCAAACCACCTCAAAACCACCGGTAACATACGGCAGACAGCAGCAACAAGAACGTGGTTGGATTTCTTGTTCACGCCAAACATTAAATTACTCCTTACCTACATCTCTTCCTTGTAATCTAATGATTGCCATTACCATAAAAGCGAAATTTGTCGTCACAGAAGTCAATCGTAAATTTGAACAGAATGTAAAACCCACACACATTTACCCACCGATCCTACTTTTCTTGCTACGAAATGTCATGTCCATGCCCCGTAACACGTACAAGTATAAAAAAAATTAGAAAAGGAATAAGATTTTTCTGAGGCGAAATACAATAAAATATTTCTGATTTGAATGAAAAGAAAGACATGGCAGCCCCGAGTCTTACATTCACAGATACAGAGCAAAATTTGACTAACGCTGGATTTTGGATTATGCAAATGGGTCATTCTCTGTAGCTTTGAGGTCTTTGAAAAGCAGTGAGATGTGATGGTTTGATCTGGTTTCTCAGTGTAATATAAAAGAAGCTCAAAATATGGGAATTTTCTTTACTCCAGAAACCTTGTATTACTCTTTTTCTTGCCTTTCTTTCCCCCACGTTTTTGTCAAGGACCTACAATAACTATCTGTACTTCTGACTGTCATAAAAGTAGGATAATGGTGACTTGTACTTTTCTCCTACTCTGCCGCAAAGGTCATTTTTAGACTGGGATTAATATTTATGATGGATATTCATAAGCAAATAGGGTTCCTACTCTTATGCATGAGAAAAGGAGAACGAGATTTCATGGCCCATTAACGCAACATTAACTCCTTACTATCTGTCTGTCTCTCTCGTCTTTTGGAAACATGTCTTCCGCATAGTACCACTTTACAAAGAAGGAAAAGAATGAAAAAGAAAGAATACATTACCCATCCAAGTTATTGATCATCTTTTTACACAAAAGAAGTAGGGAGAGCCAAAGTTCCAATATTCAATAGAATCTTATTGGTTTCCTTTGTGCTGGATCACCCCATTCAGGAGGGATTGTGTGTGCATGTGTAATTTTCAGAATTTTATCAAGGTGCATGGCGAGATCCAAGAAAGTAGTATATTCCATTGTTGAAGAGCTTCTTCTAATGTGATCTCGCGTTGGAAGTTGGTTGGATTGGGTGGCTGAAATGGTTTGTTGCAATTTCAAGTTACTTACTCGTCTTAGAATTATTCTGCCCGTTACATGGAAATGACCTCGTATTAAAGTTCAGTAACGGGATAGCTTGCATAAAATATATGCCCCAAAATTTGGCAAAATTATTTGCGCAAATTTAACTCCAGAGGTCGGCATGTAAGTACATATAATGCGTAGAGGCTGGACAGAAACTTTTGTTTTAAATGTATCATAATGTAATTTAATTACAGCTCCGGGGTTCTGACTTCTGACTCTCGATCTTCTTCCCCATTCATTGATAGTAGTAAACTAACTTGTGGGACGCTGCAATGGGTTAGATATTGTCGTGCCATGGTCTACAGATTACTCCATTTGCTTGGTTCAAGATCTTTACTGTGCTGATATTGCAGTAGGCGACATTGCCAGACAGAAACTACAGTTTTATTTTGTTAGAGCAAAAGTGGACTGGGATGGAAGTGGAGTTAACAGATGGTAATTAGAAATGAAATGGGAGTGTGAAATTTCACTCATAGCTTTACCCACGGCTTGCTTAGCTCAGTTTCGTGTTCGCTTAGAGGATAGAAGAGGAACAGTAATTCGTAAACTTGTTTGTTTTGTTCTTTTGTGCTTTATTCTGTCTCTGAGTTTTTTTCCATTTCCAGTCTTGGATTCATTATTTGGTTACATGGCTAGTTGGTTGATCCATTAGGAGGAGAAATGAGCGACCAACTTCGTTTTTTTCACTTGCCTCCAATTCTAATTCATTTATAATGTTTTCTCCAAAACGTGAAGAATTAAGAAAGAATGGCTGTGACAGAGAGTGAAGGAATGTAAGAAAGTAAGGAGAAAAGCAAGACAGAAAGAAAAGATTCCGAGCCCTGATGCTGATGTAATCTTGATTATTGCGACACGACATTCCGTCAGTCATTCTCTGAGAAACAATTAAATCTTTAATCTTAGTTGTATGAAAACAACTCCATGCAGCAGTTTTCATCTAAACTTGGTCGGTATCTTGCCCCTTAATTCGTTGTTCTTTCTTCCTTCATGAAAAAGTTTTCTATCTTGTTTTGTCCTTTTTCAACCCGAGATTCTTAACAATTTGTATAATAGCTGTTGGTGGTTTTTGTGAAATGGTAGGTTGTATTTTTTCTACAGGATTTGCATGACGTTGATTAAATGCTTGCTATGAATGTATGAAACATGAAAAACAGATTTTTGGTCTTTTCCAAATAAGAATTGCTAGTTAGGCGGATGAAAAATTTTATGATGTTTAAACATATTTCAGATATTTAATAACCTGGATTTGTAGGGTTTAAGCTTGTTTGCAACTAAATTCAAATATCAACATGAATTGCTTGAAATTTAAATCCATATACTATAAATGGCGAACTTGTCAATTCCACATGAATCTACATTTGTTAACATACTCACTCATACTTTATCCGACCAGCCACACAACTAACCGCAGTCATATACTCTCATCCTTTGTTCAGCATTCTTCATATTATTCCACTTTTACAACTATATGTTGATCCACAATCCAACAACCAGATTCACTCACCAGTGAGTAAAAGAGTAACAAGAGTAGAGAGCGACTAAAAACCTGGTCTGGTGAAAGTTAAGCACTTTTGTGAACGGATTTGGAATCTATACAATTCAGCTCTCTCTACTGTCTACATTTGCTATTCATTTTATTTTGGTGCAATGAGCCGTGTCTTTTCACTTTAGAAAATGCTTTTACTTCCTTCACTTACTTACTCCACAACCAATAACATATATGTCCCCCACCCAAAATTTTGGTTGATTCAAAAACCTACGAACCAACATTGTTACAAAAAGAGAAGACGGGCTTAACCTCAACCCTTGCCGAATAACTGTAGCTTTTCATGAGTATCTGTTTTAGGCTGGGTGGTTACTGGTTGGGATTGAGCTTGCCTTGGATAAGATAATGATGGTGGACATGAACTTTCTCCCATCTCTCGGTTCAATGTCCAATGCTACATAAATCCTTTGTGTCTGGCATTTATTGAGCTGCACTGCACATTGCACATTATTGCTACGTATCTAGTCAGAAGAACTGCTGTGTAGGAATGTACTAATGTGGAGAAAGCAGACAGGCAGTAGCGAAAGTTTTACTCAAAATCCTGTTTGCAATGATTCTTCTCCAAAAACAATTTCCAAGCGGGTGCTTTCCTTACAGTTCGAGTAGGTCGATATGTATTTGCTTATGGGCTTTGTTAAATTTTGGAGAATTTACAACAAATCCAACTAAATCCGACATTCAACAACAAATACGAAACGAACCGCAGTTAAGTTTCACATACCGAAGGAAAATTCCAAGCAATCCAAAATCTAATAGAATCAAAATGTGAACTGAACCCACAGACAGCAAGCACAACACAATCGAATCAACATTTCATTACAATGCAATGCAGCTCCACGAGTCCTCACTCACCGCAACCCCACTGAGGTGGATGTCCGTTATTTGCCATTTAATTTGAAACATGGCTATTTCAAACTGCTTTTGAATTGAGTTGTTAGCCAAAGAAACCACAAAGAATGAAATATTGGACTGGTGCATGGTGATGAGGAGTATGCTGTGAGGAGTATGCTGTAGTCTGGAGAAAATGCAGCTACATGAAACAATAACCTCGGACAATTTCATATTTAAAAATGATCTTAATTTAGTTTGAGGTCAGAGGGCTTATTTTAAATATCCAACAGTTTTCATAGAAGTAAAATTGTTACTTGTACTCCGAGATGAACCACAGGATTATTTAGGTTTGTTGTCGTTTTTGTGGCTACATACACTTTCTAGTAGTAAAGTACCCCCAAAAAAGACGGAGCTTACTTTCTCTTCAATTTATTTGGAAGTGGTAGGTGAACGATTAGATGCCGTAATAAATGCAAGAGGCATAAGTGGTCCTTCCTGGGAAGTGTGGAGAAAGTGGATACTATTTTCATCTGTGACACGAAAGTGTTTAACTGGCAATAAAAAAGGCTGAAAGGAGGCTGAGTAGAGAGTGTTCATAATGATAAAAGTGCACTTATAAAATAAAACGCCTTCTTGTTTTTTGAGAGGGTCCACTCCACGCTATAAATATTTGTAGGACAACGGCTACTTCTAATAGATTAAAGGTGTTTCTCTCACTCCTTACAATTGTACAGTATTTACTCAAAATGTCTCACATTTTTCTCTGTAGTCCTAATTCCCGTTACCACTTCAGTTTTCTTTCTTTGAACCAAGTAAGTGAACAGTTGTCTTAGATGGGGTTGAATATAGTTGGGAGGCTGGTAAATAAAAATTATTTTTAATGGTGCCATTCTAACTCTAACACTGCTCAGTTCAACAAACCGATTCAGCTGGAAAGTTTTTGGCAATGAGTCTCACCAAGAGCTTTTCTGCATATTTTTCGTTCATTTCTCCACAGTTTCACTCCACCCTGCTAACGTGGACTGAAACTTTTCAGAGATTAAACGCCCGTAAATTATTCAACCCATCACAACAGCAGTTCTTTTTCCTCTATTACACACAAGAAGAGTTTTAGAAGTTGGAAGGCTGACTTTGTTAGAGGCTGCCTGCCACCACGTCTTAACTTTTAGATTGATGGATGAGCTCAAATAGAGACTTAAAAGTTCGCGGAAGAATGAATTGGTAAAAGAATAGGCAATTAAGCCAGTTTAGTGATTTCCGTTAAGTCAACATGACATTCACTTCAGTAGCTTTGCTTAGTTAAAATTCTACTCCAGTTACTTTACTTTGCTACTCTTCTGTCTACTTGTAAACCCATGGACAAAAAAATGACACATTTTCAACGGAAGTTTGCGTTATACTTTATTTTTACTTGGGTATTTGCGGCACCAGGCACAAAAAAATTGTTGGTGGGATTAAAAAGTTAATCGGATTTTCCAGTCTAGTTTTGATGTCTCCAAGCACTTGTATTCAATTTTTGTTTCATTTCTTTTTTTATATCAACCAGCCATCCGGGTTTATTATGTTCGGAAGCGTCTATGTCAATAACTAAATCCCTCCTAATTTAATCACTCTTCTCCCTCCCGTATTCAATCTTTTTTCTTGTTAAATTTATTAACGTCAAGAATTTTGCTTTACCAAGTCATGGACAGCCAGCCAGCCAGCTTCCAGTAATATTGAATTTGTTCTTGATCGCATCAACAGGTTCGACGTCTGCACAGTTTTGAATACAAAATTCCTCCATTTTAAATAAAACTTTGAATTGTTTAACTAGAACTGGTTCTAATTGAGGCTGAAAGTTTGGTTTATAATTTGAGCGGTTGAAGAGGATAATAAAAATAAAATATTGCTAGTTTCTATAAACTCTCAACAGCTAAAAGAAAATTTAATAACCATTAAATCTAATTGTTTCAACTTGAACCTGACCAAAATTTACGATAATTACCGTCTCAACATGTATTGTAGTATCTACGTTTAGTTCTTGGCTGAAGGTGAAACTAAATGAAACACATTATTCCCATTATTTGAATGTTGTTCACCTGTAACACCTTTTCTTGGTTTAAGTAAAAGATTTGTATCGTAGTAATTGCTCCGTCCGTTCGTTCGTGTGGGAATTAGCGTTGTAGAATTAAATCCTTTTTCATGCAACTTTTTCGACTGGATTATTGGAGACCAGTTTTTATGCTGGAGAGCCGGACTGGAATTTCAATTCTTTTTTATTAGCAAATTCAAATTTTTGTCACAGATTTCTTCAATTACGAATGTGATTTGTTTTCTTTCGACCTTTGCTTCTCGTTTTGTAGTATTAAGCTGTTTCAAAAAGCCTGGGGTATTATTTCGAGTATATATACATATATGACTTTCACTTGTACTAAGAAATGTACCTAAAATGTGTAATGTTCATATGTGTGGAACGTTGATGTTGTGGAACAGTGTTCTTTGATATTTCATTTCCAAAAGTTGAAGCTGGGGTCTAAAACTATAGTTTGATAACATAATGGAATTTTATTACTTTACGTTGCTAAAGGGCACAATTTCATCTTTTGACCCAATCCTAATTTCATTTCATGTCGAAATTCTGCAAGAAACGCCTTTGAAGTGAGGCAAAGGCGGATAGACTGAGTTTATTAGAGACTTGAATCATATAGAACGAGGAGTCTCTTCGGCAAACGTAAAATATGTTCAATGCATTCTATGTAGCCAGTGAATACCCTAAGCCGATAAAGAAGGCAATTAAGGTCTTACATATATATACAATATTATTGCCAAATTTTTGTTGAATTTACTCCAGGCATTATATTTTCAACTTTGACCTACTTATATGCCCCTTACAGCCACAGCTCTTTTCATATAAATTTACTTATAAGTCTCGTTATTATTATTTAACGAAATTAAATTCCATCCAAGTCTTGTATTCCATTATTTCCTTTAGAAGAGGGTATTTTGAAATTGATGAGGTTCTGATGCCCTTCAACTCTTCCATGCCTTAGTTTGATGCATGCGCCATGTTTATTTAGGCACGTCATGTTTTCATTCGGTTAATTTTCTCTTATAGAGAAAGTCTCAAATGGGGTTACGTGTATTTGAAGTAAGGTCCACTTTTATTTTACCATTCCTTTGATCTTCATGCACTGGCATTACTTCGTTGAGACTTAACGATGTAGGTTTTTTTATTAATATGGAAATTTCTGAAATTGAAGAGCCAGAGGTGTGACTACGGCATGAAAATAAAGCAACTTCATATTGAGAAATTTACACATTGATGCTATTTTTATTCTCTTTTACGCTCTTCTTACTTATTGATCAATTTCTATACAGAAAACTAAATGGCTTCTCTTGCAATGATTCTTTTAGATTAGTCGAGTATCTCTTTCAACGCTGTGGTTGATTTCTTAATTTGTCGCGCTCCTCGCACTTTTTGTACTTGTTAAACTTTCTGTTCTATATCTCGGTTTTATGCCTCCGAGGGAGAAAAACAGAAACGGTTCTGATCTCTTACTGCATCACTAAGATGGACGAGGAGTTAACCCGGGGGACTTACTGGGATAGGTCTCCCGCAGTGACACTTGAGAAGAACCATGTGTAGTGTAACTTGTTGAGAGGTTCGAATAACTGAGGCTCAATATACAGTGCTTTGTCAAAAGAAACCCCATAAACTCGGTGGCTTTCCATTTTTTTTTGTTAAATGTTGATTGCCCTTTCTTGCTGCTTACTTGTCTCCACTCGAGTCTTGGGATTTTTTAAATGTTTGTTTTGGTGGGGTGTAAATTAGTCTGAGGGTTACTATCTTGCTAAAGTAGCAATGTTTGAGCTGTTAGCGAGCAAAGGAATCGGCAACTACTTAGTTTTTTACTATAGAATCTGTGACAAAAACTTGAAAAATATTTTCCAGCGTTTATTTTTCTATTCCAACCTTTCTTGGGTCGTAAAATTTCACATGTTTTGACGTTTTGTGTGAGGTAGTGGTAGCCCTCCGCTTGCGCAGATTGGAGAGAGAGAACATGTTTAGATATCACGAATTTGTTGTTAAAAGCCCGATGAAACACATTTAGATTACATAGACGCAGTCATTGCATTGACTATTTCGTTTCTTATGTTGTTTTTACGAGTTTAGTTATTCCAATCCAAGTATAAGACATTGTCTTCTTTGTTCTCTTATTTTGTGTTTCAACCACAGTATACTGAATTCCCCCTGACCACAAGTTGAAACGACATTTTCACTCTCTCGGGCACACTTAACAGCCTTTGAGGATGGACATCTAATCTGGATCAAGTAAAAGATTGTGAGAGACTTGCTCCTTTATGAGTTTTCTATGAGCAAATCTTGTCCCATTTCTACCGTCCCCACGGTCATCATCTTGGTCGTAAGGGAGATAGATTGAGATTGAGTGAGAGAGTCAGTACAGACTGTGTAGTTGTGTAACAGACACATAGACACATAGATTGCTTTACTTATTTTGAAACGACTCAGATCGAAGGAGTTTATGGCGTTTATAAGGGATGCCAATGCCATGCAGTCAATGGGCTATGAACTGGGATGAATAGATAGATTGTTGGCTGATGGAGAAAATGGAGAAAGTCCGAGGATGACACGAGACGGGAAAGGAATGATGGACAGGTACGATACGTACGAAGCTGGGTTTAAGATAAGAAAAATATTATATCGGCTCATTCAAGGTCTGCCCAGTGCTTATTTCATTTTATGAGAATAAGGCAATCAGCCATTAGACATCTTAGATGGGAGGCAGTTTACGACGATGCGATAAACGTATGCATTGCTTATAAGCAATGTCTCAAAACCGGAGGATAACGGAATTTATGGCTTATTAAAAGGGAAACGCAATAAATGCGAAAATGACCACTAAACGGTTTGACACGAAATGCTTTTCTGCCATTATTGCAATTTCCGGAGTCAACAAAACCATTCAAGTATTTTTCAATTTGCCTTTTACGTTGGTGGTCGTCATTTCACTGCAACTTAAAGGTTGGGACAAATAATTTTATTTTACAATTTCTAATAGTTGCGATGAATGTACAAGCTTCAGACTCGAATTTTTTTTAATCAAATTCAAATGGAAGCATGTGAGTCTTGATTCCTGCCATTGGATTCGACCTCTTTACATATTTCTTTCATCTTATCACGCGCAATCGGATTCACTTCAAAGAATGTGCCGGAATAAAAGTTGTACTGCTTAATGTTTCCCTGAACTCGACACAAGAAAAAAGGGTGCCCGTCATAAACCATGGGCCTATTCATTTTGGAAGCGAGAATCAATTTATTTTTTAGAAAGCAAGTTGAAGACCAGAGAACAGAGACGTCTTTTTCTGATGGTGTTCTTTTACTTATCACCCTCCTCTCGTTATGCAAATTATGCTCAATTACACCCACCATGCAGATATGAAAAAGACGAAAGTAAGAATTTGGGCTGGATCAGTTTTTGTTAAAAACGGGGATAATTTTGTTACATTTTGTACTAGTGCGTTTTTATTAAATTTGGTCCATACATATACATGCACCCAGTATTGTATTTTGCCGCAGTGACAAGTAGCAACTTTGGCGTGGATTGCATATTATCAGTCGTGTTCTGGCATGTACATTATTTGAAAGTGAAAGTCGAGAAAAATGAAATATGCATCCATTTTCTTGTGAAATTCCATTTTCCGGTTGCTTTAAGTAGGGACGTGACATCGTAAACAAGGCTGGGGAGATCCGGTTGTTTGATGATATGAAGTTTTGTGCTGTATGTAGTTCTTGCAGTAATGCTTTCGCTTGGGATGGAAAATGTTTTCTTTCACTTTTTGTTTTATAAGCACAACGACTTTTTTCCAAAATTATGACTACGGAATTGGGGGCAACTGGATAGTAGTTGGTGACAATGACGCATGATTCTGATATTTAAGGAATTCACAGCGAATAACATGGCAATGATTGTTGCATTAAAAAATTCTCCAATGTATTCTTCTGCAACAGAAGAAAGTAATAATTCTTCCAGATAGTGGACGGTATATTGAAATTTTGCACTAAAGACAACATGAATAGGAGAATGATTAGTTGAGCATCATCTCTTGAGGATTTCATTAATACTCAAGAAAATGCAGATACAAGAAAAGGGAACGGAACAAGAAGGTTAAAATTCTCAAATGGTTATCTTGTTTGGTGGTTTAGTTCGAAGTGCGGTGTGTTCCTTTTCTCCTGCTCATGGGTTGTGCAAGTGTCCAAATAAAGTTTGAAATTTGAGTTGTGTTTATTACCCAACTTCTTGGCGTTTGTGGTGGGTGATTGTTGTTAGTTGTGGCCGCGTCTTGGGTTTGGCATTCGTTTATCTTTGGTATGGGTTGACTTTTAGTTTGAAGTTTTACTTTAGTTTGAAGGAACATTGTGATTAATCTCAACCTGAAGTTTGTTTTGCCTCCTTCTACTCTGCTGAATACAGAAAGGTTTATGAGAAACACGGGAATAAATTCATAATAAATCTGATTGTTTAGAATCTATTGTGATTTGCAGTTGGCTGGATGTTGTATTTGTCAAACGAATAGAAATTTATAAGTTAATGTCCTTTAGCAAAGAGAAGAGGACCAATCAAAATTAAAGACATTAAAATTTGCTAAGGAGCATGATATCGCATTTTCTTATTTAGCTTTTATAAATAATATACATAGGCATTAAACTCAGCATCCAACAATATTTTTTATCAAAGATCACCGGCTTTTATTTTCACATTGTAACATTTAGAGAAAAACAAAACTCGCTGCATTAGAATTATTATTTGCAGAATTAGTGAAATAGCGACAGTTTTGGTTGTGAAAACTTTCAGAGTATCTATCCGTTGGGAAATAAAAAGTATGTGAATTAAGGAATAACGACCGTGTTTTTGGTCCATTTCAACACAAACTTCTTTCAAATTTTTGACTGAATTCCACCACTGCTTCTAACATCGTCCTCAGTGCAGCAATATTTGCCAAGCTAACTTTAGTTCCAGTTCCGTAGATATTTGCTACCATCGGTGTTTAAAGAGAAAGCCGTTGGATGGATAAACCGAGCTGAGCAGACTCTGTTTGATGAGGATGTTGGAATAAAGCAAGCATGCGAATCCTCCATACCAAAGCCATGCCATTTATCTGGAGTGAAGCGTAAAAGCAAATGTTGGATGGAAGAAGTGATCACAACTTTTCCCCATTAGTGCAAACATAACTGTAACAACTTTGGATGGTTGAGCCGCATGGGTTGCAGATGAAAAGCCCAATGGGAACCTCGATATTGTGAAGTTCTCATGTTCAATCAGAGAAACATCAGAATGTTTGGTGCTTTGAAGAGATTCATGACATTATCTGTACCAACAATGATGTATTTCTGATGGTAGTTGACGAATGCATGGTTTGGTTGATTGTTAATGTGAAGGATTGATTAACGAGGAAGCAACACTGGGAATTACGTTGATGTACAGTTTTCAATTAATGCGTGAGTTCTCTCAGCTCGCGCATGCCAATGTACAACGACTTGCAATAAAGATTTTGCGAGTGCATAGTTTCAAATCTAAAGCATAATGAGGAAATCTTCAACTTAATTTAGAAATGTTGAAATAAAACCTGAAAAACTTTTCCAATGACTTTAGTCATTCTCATTCATTCCCCTTTATTTCTTACCATCAAGAACTTAATATAATCCTATCCATGACTCTTTTCGAATCAAAACCAACTTTTCGGTGTCCGATTCTACTGAACTAGAACTCATCCCGTAAAATTTATACAAAACCTGAAACAAAAAGGGTTCATTAAGTTGGTGTCCTTTGAAGGAATTTAAATTTCAATGCAAATCCAGTGTTTGCTTTACTTTTTATCACCGTCCTTCATCTCGTTCTGGGGATTTTCCCTCAATCTTTATATACTCGTTCCTTTTTAGTTTTACCTTCACTCTTTCGTTGCACTCCCATTTTACTTGCTTTACATTGAAATGTGAAATGAAGATGCTACAGTTCTTGTACTTTTCCAAATTCGGAAACTTTTGAGTTTTGAATTTGAATCTGAAACACTTCCTTGTTATCATTTCTCTTTACATGCAAAGCATTGCATTTTAGTTCCTTTGTTCCTGGCCGAGCACACTTTTTCTTTGAATCCAACAAGAGTAAGGTGATAGATTCAAATGGAGAAGTGCAACGAAACTAAAGTCCGTGTTCATTTTATTTTTTTAGTTTTCATTAGTTGAGACAAGAAAAAGAAGTAAGGGGATGGAGAAAGTAAAGGGAAAGCCCACTTCAGAAATCACTTTGATTAACATACGAGTACGACTTCTGATTGTGAGTAGATGGATCTTACTTTAGAAAGATTCTAAAGACTTATTTGGAATGTGAGGGGGAAACTTTTTTGTTCCTGTTTTTCTGTGTTACATCATAATGAGCTTCTATTCAGTTGTTGACCTTTTCATTTTATTTTGATTTTCAACTTCCCCTGATGCACACAACATTTGCAATTATTGCACTTTTTATAATAAATCTGTATTCGTGCGTCATAGAAAGTTTTTGGAGTAAGAATTTGTCAAAATTCCTTTATTTCATTTCGTTCCCTCATAAAACGTAGATGAAATTTTATATCTAGCAACAAAATGATATTTCTTTGCCCAAAAAAGTAATAAAAAGACAATTTTCAGTAAATATTGTCGTGTCACCTAAATCAAATTTGGTAAGGAGGTGGAAGGGTGGAGAAAATAAAATTTACGCTTTCACCACTTGCACCAACGGCTACCTTTTTAACACGCAAAATGCAATCGACATTTTACGATGTTTGATAGCACCATGAAGAAATGAATTATGATTAAGAAAGACAGCGGGTTAAATTTGCCGCACGCGTCGTAAAAAGAATAAAATAGTTTTTCATATTCTCCATTATCAAAAATAATTCAGGCTTACGCTCGTCTTGTGCACCATTTATTGCGTTGAGAATATAATTGGGCTCAACCTTACTCACAAATATTATGTAGAATGTTAAAGGTACAAACTCATCCAGAAATAAAAATCCTTCTCTGACAGCCTCATGCCTTTAAAATTACGCATTCATGAATGAAAGTTGTGTGAAGGATGAAAATATTTTGCGAAGCGTTTGGGGATTTGGATGATTCCTTTCCCTTGCTCACCTTGCATTGCCAGTTATCTTCAAGAAAGCAGATGCAAAATATACAATACCTTTAGAATACAACAAGCCCAGGTTGATGGTGGGTTATTGGTTTTGTCTTTCTGCTTTTTCTCATGTGCGTGAATTTCGTTTTCACCCATGTTCAAGAGTAGAGATCAGATCTTTGCTTTGGAGTGACTTGACAGACGACCTTCAATCCGTCTTTCTTCCTTTGGGAATTCAATTTCACTTCTTGAGGAAGTGAGACAGAGATGGAAGGACAGAACGGGTGTATAAAATAAAAATACGAGTGCACAAGCATTGGAGATACTCACGCATGAAAGTTTCATCCTATTGTTGTTCTGTATTGTGTCGGGTTGTATGTTTTGATGTTACTTCCTGTATTGCATTGCAGAGCAAGATTTATTCCAGATCTTATTTCACAGCGGGGTTCAATGTAGTTCAATTTGTTCAAATTTTGTAGAATGCACTTTTATAAATTCTTTACAGTCCACTTGGTAGACTGCTGTGAGTAGTCGTTGCCTCCTTGACTTGGAGTGGTGTTTCATCTCTGAGGGCAATTACATAAAACAATTCCTACTGAAATATTAATGAAATATAAGGATCATTATTAGCTTATGATGAAGTCAATTTAATTGTTTGTTGTGAATATATTATAATAAATTTATTTTATTTATTTATTCCAGGATTTGATCGAGAGCTCAACAACGTACCTCGACTCTCCTATGTGGGGGATGCAAATCGTGGCGTGCACAACTTGAGAATTGAAAACGTGACCTTGTCAGATATAACGGAATATCAATGCCAAGTTGGTCCTGGGAAAGGCAATAAACCGATAAGGGCGGATGCTCATCTTAACGTACTTGGTAAGCTTCAACCTATCTAATTATAGATTTATAATTATTTTGCGGACATGACAATTCGCATCGTTATCACTCAAATTCGTCATCCTTTTCATTTTAAGACATGATATTTGATTACAATTAATTCAGAATAATTCTTAAATTAAGTCTTGAATAAATAGTAACGTCTCCAATGGAATTAGAGGGGCATTAAATCAAGGGGTGTAAAGTGTAAGAAAGTGTGAAACCATTTCATTTTCTTCGTTCTGCCACGCCATTCTTCACACGACGCAACAAACAATCCTTTTCCATCTTCCTAAGCATTCAATGCTGCTTTGCATTTGCTCGTGGCAGTGTTGGTTGTATAATTGTAAGGAAATTTGTAGCAGAGGCCAACGTCAACGACCAAGTGTAAAGTTCAAGCAAGTGGAAGTGATTAGGTCGGTTAGGATATCTTTCCCAGCTTGTAGAATTTAAGGGGCTAGTTACTTCCTTTCTCTGCTGAATAAGCTTGTTCTCATCCACTCTGTTCTGCTGTCGCTTCTATTTTTCATCTCCAAAAACCTCGTCCTCAGAAGTGTTTCCAAACTTGCACAAATTTAGTTGCGAGATATCAGCCAGTATTGAATGGAGTAATGTTCCTAACAAACCAAAAACAGTCAAACTTTCCAATTTCAAGCTTCGTGATGAAAGCAACGCAGAATTTAGGAAGGAATTCAATCACGACTATATCTGTCTTTGAAACGGGCCTTGAAATATAGGTAACGGAACAGGCAGATTTGTGAGGTTTAAAGAGGAACTCGGAATAAGGCATATTCAATAGCTAAAGATACGTCCAACTCAACTTTCTCTTTACACTTCATTTTCTTGCGTAGGAAATCAGTTAACTCTTAGGCATTTGCATTTAATAAATAGTTTAGAGTTTGGAATTTAGTGAGAATAAATAAAGTGTTGAGCCACTTTAGTTTTACTTTACTAAGCCAATAAGTAAGTGAAGAAAGGGTGTTGTTTTTGTTGCAAAGTTTACTTGAACACTGTAAATAGTTGACAACACTAACTAATACACACAGACTGGTCTTGTTTTTGTTATTTCTCATCTTCATAAATTTTACGAGAAATTGAGTACGTGACTAGCTCTCTTTATTAGCACGGGGGAAAATGCATAATTTTCTTGTTTTACTTTGGAAAACAAATTCATCTATGCTTGTTATTGAAAGTAAATACTCACCACGAATCAAACGCAAGAGAATGAATTGAAAAGGTTTCAATTCAATATTCATTGAATTTAATTAAATGTTGGAGAAAGTTCTTTCTTCCTTGAACACATTGTACAAATAAAGATCAAGGGAGAAGGATAGAAAAGTGTCAAAAATGGAAGAGTGTGTAGAATATGAGAAGGTTGGGATGAGGGTGTAGTAAGCACAGGACAAGGCATCAATTCTTTTAGTAGACGGAAGGAACTTGGTTGGAAAGCAGGAGGCAAACTCAAGTGTCAGCAATGTCAACTTTCTCCTTGATGCTAACAAGAAAAGACAATCCGTTTCGTATTCCTTCCTTCTCCCGCATGGGTTTGGGTTCACACTCTCGTTTTACGGATATTCTTTACTTTGTGCATTGCATTCTGAAAAAAACGTGTCTCTCTATCTCTGCATGTGTACACTGGAAACGCTGCACAGTACAAGACTCAATAAAAAATGCGTTGCATTGAATTGCATAAAGGATTGGATTGATGTTGTGGTGGGGTGGCTTTTTTTATAAATATCACGCTCACTCAACTTTAACCCGGAGACGTTTGTACGTTAGGGTTTTTGAGGGTTGCCCTTTGTACAACATTTTTGTAAATGGAAATTTAAAAATACAAAATATCTGTAACTTGCACCGATGCGAGGACATGGTTATGATTTTTTTCTTCAAAAACGCAGTACTAGGAATTTCAGCCCTTCCCCAGAGAATGGATTCAAGAAAAAGAATTGTTAAAATTCTTAACCTTTCTTTTCACGGGTTGCAATAATAGTGAGAAAATACATAGAAAAAAACTGTAAGAAGTTTGGGAAACTGTAGAGAAATTGAAGGAATGCATGCATCGGAAAACTGTACTGCCATGGCTGGTGATGGCAGTGGTAGCAAGAGAACGTGTCAAAGGGAAAGTGCGTTAGACCTGAATCTTCAAGATTTTGGAGAAAATCCACTCGAAACCTCATTTAAATGCATTTCGTTGCATTTTTATTAGCTAACTGGAGATCGTGCCCTGCTTTGACAAAGTAATGGCCTTGGTCTGGCTGGGAACAGTGGAGTGGGCGGAGGTTGAATGGAAATTTAGTTGAATGAGAGATGCATCTGAATGAAGATAAGTACTAAAGAAGACGAGTTAGACTTTCTGTCTTGTTTCGTTCACTGACATTTGTAATTAATGTGGTCTGCCTTTGACCTCGTCACTCACAAAGACTTTATTTTCCTAAAATTAGGGCCATAAATAGTTTATTACGGGATTAAATAATAGTGTGGATTGCGGAAATAAGATGAGTGAATGATAGTAGACAAAAAATATTCCCCGCTTGCTCTTGATAAGCAGCATACAAGAAAGAGTTTGTGATTTATCTTCGTGCAGAAAATTCATATGACACAGCAGCTGCATTAACTACGTATGCGGGTTTCAATTTATTCCTGGAATGTGCAAAATCTCGAGTTAGTTTAACCAAATAGAGTTCTGCAGTGTTGTGCAGCCTTGAAACAGCATTTCTGCTGGGTGTGCTGATTTTTATCACACTTGGCAATGCCATTGCATCTGATTAAGGTTTTTTTTCGAATTCGTTGACGTTATGTGGAGAAAATCTAGGTTAGCTTTTTATTTACTAGCTCGTCTCTCATCTCATTTATTTGCTTTCAGCTGTCTTGGTTAACCTCAAGACAAATTTAAAGGGCAGTTTCTGACATAAAATTTGTCTGCTGTGTCAAAAATTTTACATATTTAGATCTATAAATTTCAACCTTTGCTTATTTGATATATAGTGCATTTTTGCAAGTCTAAGTTATCTCATAATTTTAGTTGCATTTTGGTTTGTACTGTTTCCCAGTAGTAGGAAAGAAAATCATGTATTTTGAAGCTGCATCTGCATTTTCCAGATCTAGCCTTCCTCTTGATATGGTTTCCTTGATGGCGAAATAATGGCGTGAGCTTATAGTCTAAATTGGCTTGTTTCGTGACTTTCATGATATTGGATATTCTCAATTGGAGTTCGATCGATCCATGTCAGTTCAGCTGAGCTCTGTCTATTGGTAACACACCACATTCATATAAGAAGAACAAGAACGCGCATTGAAATTGGATGAAAAACAATGGCAATTCTTAACAGCTCATATAGAACAGACGTCTCAATTTCAAAATACAAGACGCAGTTTCAATCCTAACGGCATCTTCTAGGACGCATAAGGAAATACAAAACCGGTGGCAATTGGCCACCATTTATTTGTCAACTGCCTGTCTGCCATTGTATATTTCACTGCACATTCTGAGCCTCATTCAGGATTTGTACATTGGTTTGACTTCGGCTAGATTCAAATTCTTAACACATTTCTAGATGTTTTCATTTCTTTGTGGTTTTCTTCGCATCTGTAACATAGCACAGTCATTTTCCAATGTTACTCATCAAAGTTACTTGCTGGTTTGTTTTCCAAACCAAAATGAAATCGATAGCAATTTCAACTTTTACGTCTAGTGGATTTACCATGCATCCCATTAACACCGGTTTACTTTTGTGATTCTGATAGTTTTATGAAGGTTTTGGTCGCTTGGTTTTATAGCTGATTCTTTGCAGCTTCTTTCTTTCTACAATAAAAGGTAGTACGGACAGAAAGAACAGGAGAAAAAGTTTGGAAACTATAGACAATCACCCAGAAGGAGTGGTCGTCTGGTGACATAGATGTAATTTTAGACTGCATCATTTTCTATCTGTATGTTCCATTTGAAATAGTTTGGTTTAAACGAAACGAAAGTGGATTGTGAAGACGCAAAACAAACCACAAAGTTGTCGTTTTCTCGAAATTGCTGTCGAGTTGGGTTCTAAATTAAACTAAGGGAACAGTGGATTAGTATTAGTGAGTGAGTGGAACTTTTATCATTTGCTGGAGATTGGTGTGGTCCAGTCTTTGTTCAGTATCCCTGTTATAAGTAACATGCCCACAAGTTGATTTGTTTTGTTCGGTGGTGAAACTGGGTTAGACGGTTTTTTCAGTCTTGTAGAATTTGTTGGTCGAAATTCGATCGTCGAATAGAAGGCTGAGTGAGTAAAAGTTGAGTCGAGTTTTGAGTGATGTCCAACAGCGTAATGGAATGAGAGTTGGCTGTAACAGAGAAAGTTGAGTTAGTTTTACGTTTACGCCCGTTTTTGATGACTTTCCACTTGGCATTTTACACTCATCATGGTGCCTGTCTGTCACAACCTCGGTCCAGTTAGCCTTTCTCCCTTGGTGGTGGTCGGTGTGGTACATGCATTTGACGATGCTACATATGACCATGCAGCTTACAAAGCAATCTATACCCTTCATATCTACCTGGTTTCTTGTTAGAGCAACTCTTGTGAGTTGGACCTTCAAAAGTAGCAGCCAGTAAGCAATAACTTTAGTACAACCGATCCTAATTGAGTTCGGTTGGTCACTCTAATTCTCAATTTTGTCATCGAGTCTGCTCAACAGATCACAACTGACGAAAACCAATTACAGTGAGACAGCTAGAAGAGCAAAAAGAGACTCGCGAAATTCATCAGTTATTTTCTGCACTGCACCGCAAATACTACTGGAATGAGCAAATTCTTTCAGTTATCCTGGGTTCAGGACTTGTTGGTCAAGTGGCACCTCCTTTTTCTTCAGTCCAATTTATTTTGAAGTATATTATGATAGTTTTCGGAAGGATTTTAATTAAGTGGCAGTGGCAGTCGTATTTTAAAATTCCAGGGAATGATAGATGGATGTAATTGTCCAATAGCAAATTCATGAGAACAGTAGTGGCCAATAATAAAGTGAGCAAACATTAGCAAAGGAAAATAACGATAATGGTTAACTCACTTTTATGTTGCCTGCCAAAGAAACAACTTGGCCACTAGTGGCAGTCATTTGTCTAATAGGTCGGTTGACGGTTTGGTTTGGGCTGTGATGTGGTCAAAAGTCACGGCTCATTTGGGGATTTGCATTGATTGCCTCAACCACTGAATGACGGACGGACTGGAAGTGAGTCAGTTGCTGGAGTGGGGTGGTCATTACGAGAATGGCCAGCCAACATGGGCACAAATTAGACCAAAAAACTCTCATTTCTCAGAAGTTGAACATTAGAGAAGGGGATAATTCATAGTATACAATGTTCTGAAGGCTGAGCCTTGCTTTTACAAAAAAAGATGTGAATTGACTATGAATGCCCCCTTTGATTGTTGGTTAGTTGGATGGAGCAGACCTAGTTTTTGTGGAGAAAGTATAAACCCTTTTATGTGTGTAGGGCATGGTAGTCAAGTGAAAGGAGTTGAATGTTTTTTGGTTGGTTCCGTCCCATCGTCTTCTCATCGTCATCATCATCATCTTGGGAGGAAGGCTTTTTCTCCATCTATCTCTCTGCTTAACCTTAATGATCGGATTGTCACGTGGTTTGGTCCTCCTCTTCAATGAGGAAGGGTGCACTGTCCAAAGGGCTCATCTTAAAACCACTCTGAGTGAAATTGAAGTTGGAGGAAATAATTTGGATTCCATTCGATCAAGTCAAGTCAGTATAAGAAAAATGTTACTGACGAGACTTTCTCTGGAGAGATGACTAAAATCTGGAAGAGAAAATGGAGAAAGATAAAACCTTAAAATAAATCGATGGCTATTTCTATCAGTTACGTTGCATTAGCCACCTACATTCTTCGGAATAGTGTGTGGTCTAGAGAAATAAATAGTTTTTTTTCTATTTTTGGGGTTATCAAAACCACATTAGAATCAATTTGTTACAACCATTTGTTCGTGAAACATTGAGTCGCAGAAAGAAATTGCAAAAACCTACACACGGAGTCTGTTAGTAGGTAGAGTTACATTGGTTTTGGGCCGATAATATACTTGGCAATTTAGAATCCCATCCAATGTCTATTGTCGATTAGTCACTGACATCTGCATTTCACCTGGAATCAAACCCAACATATTTCAAGACGTTTGCAAAATTTGACTTTAGTTAAAGGAATGGATGGGTGAAATTATGGAAATATTGGTTATAATATTTTTTGGCTAAACATATAGAATTTATTTGGAAAGCCTAGCTATGTGTGTAAGAGTAGTAAACCATAAATATCTCATCTCTTTCAGCAGCCAGATCCACTTAGGAATCCAAAAACGTCAGCTTAGTTTAGTTTGGTAGTCGTGTTGCTTTTGCAATTTTGAAGGAAAAGGGCAAAGTATCAGGAACAGGATAGGATGTGATGGAAATGCTTTTCGAGTTGAAAAGAAAGTGGATCTGAAGTTCAGAGTTGCCAAGAAAAATGATGAAGGATTAAGGTATCTCCTGTTTGAGAAGGAAACTTAAATGATTTTGCAAAAAGCGGATTGAATTGATTGGTGCCTTTGAGAGTGAGGAAGGCAATTCTCTTTGTAATGCTTGGGCGAACTCACCCTAATTTTCTGCTCATATCATCCCACGAAATGTGGCAAAAGATTGAAATTGTGACTTTAAGATTTTTTGAAGTGTAACAAACATCTTGAACATTATTAAGAATTTATAAGAATTCATATCTCAAATTCTCAAATCGCAAAGGATCATTCAATTGCGGGCATTTTTTTGCACAAATTAAATCAATACCTAAGTAATTACTAATAGTCATCTTGAAAAAAGTTGATTTTTATACAATTGTAAATCGGTTACAATTAATTGTAGAAATGAGCATTCTCTGAATTCAGTCACAATTTTTTGGAAATGTAAGCGGGCGGCTCATCTTCAAACGAGAGAGAACGTGACAATTGTTCCATGAACTTTCCACTCTATTCCACAATTCTTCTACTGAAAAGAGGTGAACTGCAAGACGCGTGTAGTTTGTAACATAACCAAAACCTGCACCCAGAAATCGGAAGAGTCAGGGAAAAGAGTATGTGACAATTCGTATGAAATATCGTTTTAATATTTCCTCCGACAGGATAGACTAATTTCAACCAAACCCATAATTCTTGAGCAAGTTTGAGCATCCTATGATCATGATGCCTGGCTGGATTCCGTGTAATTTGAAGTCAAGTCGGAAAAGAGGAAACTGCTCCTCAATTTCATTTCACCTCTAAACATGCCTCCATTCATGGCTGCCATACATTTTATTGCTATTCAAATTCGGGTCGTGGTGAAAATAAATAAAAATATTTCCTTAAGAATAACTGTGCCATTTCGTATACACTCCAGTTCAAGCATTCACGCAGTTCTCAGGCATTGCCTAAGCCCAAACTGGAGACATTAATTACAGAAAGATAATTTAATGCTAGTTGTTTACTAGGTCAAACTTTGTAATTTAATTTTGGCAATGAATTTCATTTTCTGACTGAAAAAAACTACTTATACATTATTTGGAAAAGAGAGACTTCATGAGGAAAATATACAGCCAACTCATGATGAGTCGGCTCTATATTTTGCTTCCAGCCTAGACTCTCTCCAATTGAAGTAAAAGTAAAAGGAGAGCATGAAGTTGTGAATCCGAATCATTTCCTTGTTACTTTTGGCTAATTTCCATTAGTTTTTGGAGGTTGGCCAAAGAAAGTCGCAATTCTTTCTTTAAGGAAGGCAAGCAAGAAGGAATTGCATAGTAAGGTTTCCAATGGAGAAAGTGGTGGTAGTCAGTTGTGATTGCAATCTCTTTCCAAAAATCCAAGAATTGCAAGTTGCTTAGTTGGCTTGGTTCTGTCGTTGGTATTGCTTTGGGTTGGTATTGCTTAGGTTTATTTTACATGGCAGGGTTTTGTTGAAATTATGCTCACCCCAGATTATTCTCTACTACACGCCGTTATTCTTATTGGTGGTAAATTTCTAACGTTTTGTATTCCTTTGTGAATCTTGAGACTGCGGTTTATAAACTTTCTCTTCCTGGTGAACCACTAGGGTGTGAAATGATAACTAGAAATGGTTAAATCTCATCAATAAATAGTATCTCCGTAATGAAACAAGTATTCATCTTGAGGCTGAATTTCATTGCTTTCTTCGACCCCTACTACATAAACTGTTTTGCGTAGTAGTAGCTTGAATGAAGATATTTGTAGGAAATGGCACTTGGTTTGGCATTTATGTTTGAGTTAAGTGCATTAAGAGGCACATAATTTGGCGATATATTACACACACATGGATGGACTCTTTTATCTGTGTGTCGTTGTCTTGTGGTTGGTGGCGGATAGCGTTGCTTTGATAGTGACGTAGATCGAATTCAATTGTGTCCTTAATTAAAACATGAACGCCAAAATTATTTTGTCCATTATTGTATCGGCCAAATTATACTTTCTCGCTTGACGATAGGCTGCTGGCTGTTTCTTGCAATAAAATCATTTCCAAGATATCAACTAGTTTGGCATTGTAGTTGTCCCACGTTGGTCTTCTCACAAATGAAGCAGTGAGACAATTGGAATCGTGGTTGCTGTATTTTAATTTATTTTTATGAGGTCGTTCAACTAAATACGCGGAAGAAATTGGCCTATTCGAATCGAACCATGCTCAATCGTTTTGGATAGCCTGCATACGAGTGTCCGGTTAGTTTTACATAGAATCCAACTAATGGTGACTATATCGATTGCTAACGCTCCAGTATTTAGTTGTTAATCCACTTATTAAGTTTATCAACCTAGTCATATTTTTTAAGCATCTGCATTCAAACCTTTATCTAAAGATTTCGGTTCAATTTTTCGTTTTCAGTATTAGAATGAAATAACTTTTACATCCGAAATTGCTGAGTTCCTATTACTCACCATTTTTGCATATCAGATGGTGTGAGATACCTAAATACGAGGGATATGCGTTGATGCAAATAGGCTCAGGCGCTGAAGATGAGAGGAGAAAGTGGCGAAAGGCAGGAAGGAATGTAGCTCACGTTGAACTATTGATCCGTCCATCCATCCACATCCTCTCAGTTTTTAACTCCCTTCTTCCCCACTTTTGTCTTTCACTACTTTCATGGGTGGTGTGGATATCTTGTCGCTCAAAAGAGTGAGATGTTTGGATGAGCTAGTTGTAGCTGCCACGAAATAGAACTGCTCAACTTTTTATGTCCTCTTCAAATGTGAATAAAAACTTGAAATTGGTCACAATCTGACGCGTATTATCAAATATAAAAGTCACGCTGAGCTCCTTTATATTCTCGTATTTTGTTTTCTCTTTGCCACTCATCTTTTTGTTGTGCCGTGATTGAAGCAAATGTACAAGGGTTATCTCGAGTTCTTCATAGTTGGTCTGTATTCAACTAGCCTGATTTTCGCACAGTTTCGATAGACAGTCGTATTGCAATGATATCTTGTAAACATCAAGAGCATTTTTATGTCCCTACTTGTCTGGTTTGTGTCCCATTTTGTTTCAAACCTTTAAATCTAGTTGATCTCTATGAATAAGTTTGGGTCCCAGCGATATAAACTTAAAGTTGTATTTTATTTTGTGACTTGACCCAAATCAAGAGAAAGTTTGTAGACGGTAGTCTTATTTTTGTTGGGTAAAAGTTTCAACTTTACGAACTTCAAATGTTTGTTAAAACAAATTATAGCTGTCGCAGGTCTATTCTGTTACGTTTTTATATTACTTAATCCCACAACTACAGATAAGGCCACATTGCTAAACAATTTTAAGAAAAGGTGGCAATATATTGTCTAAAAAATTTTCACACTAAACCAAACTCTTCTGTTCCCCTTTGCTTTCCGCTGGAGCAGTTCACTCAATTTGTATCTTCATGTTTAAAAGAATTTCACGGGGTTTAAACACTTGACAATGCTTTACAATTCTATGGTTAAATGCGGTATTTTTCTCCCCTATCCAACTACAAGCAACCATTCATCCCTTCAAATAAATGAAATTGGTTTGTTTGTGCGTGGAGAAAGTAAGGAAAGGAGAAAGTAATGTGGAAATTCGAAAAAACTCACACAAACAAAAACCAACTAAACGAGTTTATAGAAAAGCAAAGGACAAATACGCAAGATACCTCGCATACTATGTACTGGGAGAGAGGGAAATTTTCTTTCACACGTTCTCGAAGCAGAGCAGGATGTTGTAATTCTTTCAGATGAAAGCAGCAGCAGTAGAATGGGAACTGAGCCAGAAGTAAGAGTTTGAATTTGAATGTTTTTTACCAAGGCAGACGTAGGATGAATGGAAAGATGTGAGCTGACAAGCAGAAAATTTCCACTAAACGCTTACTTTATTGTTAATGATAAGAGGACACAAGAAAAAGTTTGTCTATGCATGTAGCACTAGCTGCCACTGCATACCCTCAGATAGTAGAGTTGCTTCATTTCGAACCAAATTGTGGTCTAGTAGACTTTCTTCACATAACACTGTTAAATTTGAATATTCGAACCGAAATTCGTTAATATGATATAGGATGACGCAAATGATTTGGTTTTTATTCTTTCTTTGTGGAATGAAATGAAAATGAGCGTTTTGCATTTACAGCTACTTTTCACGAGTAGATATGTTTGTTTGGTCGTAGTTGAAATGTTTTGTTGGAAAGAAATTTCGCTTCCTAGTTTTAGCCGTAAATTGCTTGTGAAATTGTTGTCTGACTACTACACTACCTACACTCTACTCTATTTTGAAATGTTGAATTTGCATCAATGTCAGAAGTACTCAGTATAGCGGCAGTAGTATACTCCATTTATATATTAATTATCCCTTTCTCGGTGCCATTAGGAAAATGACGGTTGTTTAGTTGGCCGTATTGAACATATTTGGCATGATGGAGTAGTATTGCTCAGATCAACATTGTGTGGGTGGTGGTGTCTGGTTGAGTTGTTGTCTTTGTTCTACAAACTCATCAAGCCAAACTAGTTGCAGTCATCTTGATATGATACTACATGACCCGGTATTGTTATTCTATCTTTCGGCTGGGAAGGAGGAAGATACAATAGATTTCCTAATTACATTTCACTTCTCGGAGTAGTTGTCCGGGTCGACTTACATTACATAATGATTTCCTTAGTAGGGAATTGGTCCAACAGACCCAAACGAACCAAGACTCGGATTGAGAACATATTTGAGTGTACCTTGCTCCAGAACTGATTTAATAAAGTCGGAAAAAGTTGTTTTACTTTCTCCTTTATGCATTAAAGTTAAATAACTAATCCATTTAAAATATATATTACAAGTAGCATATTATGTTTCTATTTAAAAAGGCTTATTTGACTTTGTCAAATTCGTCAGAATAATAAGAATGCGCTTAAATATAGACATTAAACGCAAACTAACAAAAAAACTAACTAAATATTTGTTTGCAGTTCCACCTAAATCAATCGAGATAACGAATCATTCCCCTGATGCCACAATCACACTCAAAGAAAAGGAGACCACAGAATTGGGTAAGTTTGTACAAAGCCAAACTTGATTGTTGCATACATTGCAGAATTTATAATTCTTTATTATTTTGTAACGGAACTAATAGTTTTTCGTTTATTTTTCAGAATGTATTGTCCGAGAAGCAAGACCTGCCGCATCTATCATTTGGTATCGGAATGATGTCGTTCTTCGAACTGGTAAGTTGTGAGCTTTATTTACCAATTATTTCCTACTTTTCAGGTACTTATACAGCACAAATCAGTAACATGAAATACGGCCTATTTTTTAAATCCTTTCTAATGTTATGCCAATATTACCTTGCAAAGAATCACATAAAGTGATTTACCGAGGAATTCGAAAGCCTAAAAACTACTTCAATTTTTATATTGAAAATTTTATTTTCGGAATGTTCAAAAAAAATATTTTATCCTCTATCAGACATAAAATTGATGTCAACTAAACTCATCTTTATTAACTGATATTGAACCATGTCTTGCTAAGAATTTTCTGTTGATGGTATATATCATGTGAAGTGGTTACTCTCATCTCCGAAATAGTGAACCAAATCGGAGTTCCGAAGTGTTTGGGAATTGGAAAGGGAGGGAGGGCTAATTGCTCATAATGAGCATGGTGAATGTGAAGGTAGACACTTTGCTCAAGGCACTTAATGCCTTTTCCGGCTATTAGACGGTTGTACATGTTCATATGGGTTTGTGAAGGGATTGCATGTGCTAGTCATTATTCGCCTTGCAGTGCAACATTTTTCCGGTCGGCACATCACACACCGGACCGAGCAGCCCTCGAGTTTACTTTTTCAAGAAGAGAGTGAAATTACATGAGCTCTTCATTTTGTATTTTAGTAACGTACATGGTTTCCGTACTGCTACTGCATTTCTTCTTTCACTGCATCCATTGTTGCACTTCCCTAGGCGTGAATAGCTTCTCCAGGTCAGTTCATCCTACAAATTATTATGCGTAAAAGCAGTTGTAGTTACCGGTTCCGATATGCGGTTTGAGACTGACTGTTTCCTGTTTTTTTTTCGAGTATCGCCACCACTATTAAGTCCTTTATACTTGAAGAATATTTTAGATTGTAAATCCCTGCATAGATAATTTTTGTTTGAAGAATGTCCTTGTGCTGTATAATATTAATCCAGGCTGTATAGCTGTAATTTCATACTCATAAAATCGAAATTGTGTATTTGCATTTACGTTTTCTGCAGCGGGGGCTGGAGGATTTGCTTATAATTGTGCATAGTAGTTGTATTTATATTCCCCGTAGAGTGACCACATCCGTTCAGTCAACCCGGATTACGCATTTTATTTCGCATCCCGGTTTAGGTATGGGATGTTGAATAGCGTATTGTGGCACACCTATTTTTTCGTTTTTTCGTCCATTGTATGACAGCACAGTCCGTATATCCATATCACAAAACGTAATAGATTTAGGACGGCTTTGGCTTTACCTTTGCTCATTCTACCGATCCCAAAGCTATTGAGTCTCCTGTCCTGTCTCAGACTTTGAGAAAGGGTAATAACAACTTTCTTCGAAAGCAATAGATTTACATGGATAGAAAAGAAGCTTGTGTGGACGTGAATGGGTAAACTCAGACCATAGCCAATAAAGTAAGACTTCCCAGATCAGTCGAATCAGCAGGGGAATGAACGGACCGACATATTCAAATGAGAGCAGCCACCGTGAAACTCTACTAAATTTAATGAGATGAGCTTTCTTCCATGATGCCATACCTTTCTCCGGATACAGTGTATGCCGTGGTCTTCTGACAAACTTCCGTGTGCCTTTTGCAATCTTCTATGGATTGGGACGCATTGAGATTCAACTATTTGGTTGATTGAACGACAGAGAACCAAATTTCATTTCCTTGGTTCAGGTCTTGAAATTAACCTCCAAGCCTCGTTGCTGCCACTGTTACTTTTGTTATCCTAATGCCATCAAAATTAGGTAGGGAACTCTTCTCGATTCAAATCAAGTAAAGTAAGCGTGAGCTTAAGATCATCTCATCTACGTTTTCTTTCCAATCGTCAACTCTTTCTTTCCATTATTTGTTTCGTTCTATTCTGGCTACAATGTTCATGGCTGTGTCAGTCTACTTAATCCAATTTGCTTTGGTCTTACCTGTGTGTAGGCTGAAAATGGTATGAATTTAAATGCAAGCACCTTATGGCGCATTTTAGCAATTATGCTTAGTGGAATACTTCCAATCCTTCGAATAATGCTTTTCCTTAATTAGTAGATTGGATTGATTAAATTTAAGGAAGATTGATGAAGTTAATTAGTGCAGGCAAGGAATTCGTTTCGCAAGTCAGTGAATGACTTTACTCATCTGATTTTGAGAGTTTGCCATATGTCTAAATTCTTTATACGTAAGGGTTAGTTCGTTACTCAATTTGCTTGAAATCTTTCAGGTGTTTTAAATTACCCAATTTTGAGTAGTAAACTATAAACAATAAGTAGCAGCTGAAAAAGATGCGATGAGTCTCTCTTCCCATCAACTTACTGTTAGTGCCTTAAATGCTCAAGGGATAAAGGATACTCGTAATCGGAGTAGACCACACATGGCTGAATAACTCTTAAAAATTGACTTTTGGACGATTACCACAAATAAAAGTTGAAGCTGGTATGGTGATCCTTATACCTTTGTGAATGAGAGTGGCAGTCGCGGGATATGTGCAGAAAAGGATGATTTTGTCTCGGAATTCCGGTCATAATTCAAGGTTTTTGCTGAATATTAAATGGTCTCATGGACATTTATGGGACTGGATTTCCCTCCTTTACTTTACTAGAGTAACTCTGCACTGAACCCAACCTAAACCTTCGACTTGGTTGGATATTCGACATTTGCCCCATTCCTATCCTGGGAGGAGAAAGTAGCACCCCCATGGCACCCTCGTATGAACTATAGCAAGAATAGAGGTCAAATAAGTTCGAGCTTTCTGTTTGGACTTGGATACCAAGAGGAGTACGAGAATCCTATCTGATCTCTTGAAATTTATTTATATTCATTGCAAAATTGGAAAGTATACGAAAAGTAGGATACTTTGGGCATTGCATGGCCATGGATTCTAGATTGGATAGAGCGTTACAGATGAGGCAGTTTTGTGTGTCAAGACGGAGTGGAGTAGGATATAAAAATCACACCGAATCGGAAGATATTTATCGGATTTATCTTCCTGTGCTATGCTGGTCTTTTTGTAAGGAAAAAGCAGTTCATTCTTGGTTCGAATGTTCAATAATAAGAGTGATTGAGGTTCCACTCGCCACATTTCTGAGATGCCCCCGGTCCAATTTTTCTGCCAAGGGAAATGTACTATCCATCTACTTAATAGAACTGTGTAGTCTCCTCTTCCTTGTCTTAAGTAACGGTAGTTATTCATTCCAAGAGAAGTAGTCGTGTGCAGTATTCATGGTTTATTTCATTTTATTGAGATGACCTACGAAGTGAAATATGATTGGATTATTAGTTCAATGTGTAAAGAGAAAGTTCATAACTTATTCCAAGCTTAGTTGGATGGATTGTGGGCAGTCGCAAGCAAAACATTCCCAGGAAAGGTAGTACCCGGGCATGATTCCAGGTTGGTCGTTGAGAAAATAAGTGCATGATGGTTATTATTGCTATTTGGAAGAGGTTCCCGTATTTTTATAGCCATTTTGAGTCACAGTTATAGACTCCTCCCAAGATTTATGGTATGATTATTCCTTGAGGTTTACATTCTCTGAGAGAAAGGAGGAGGACACAGGGTGTGCCGGAAGGCTAGACGGATTGAGTTGGAACCAACTGCAATCCACAGTATTCAAACAGTATTTAATGGCATAACCAAAAATAATTTGGTCGAAGTTGAAATATTTGTATAAAAATAAGATTTTTTTGAAATTTCAGAAACCCGAGAAGACACAACCGAGTTGGTGGATGTGGTCGAATCTGGTACTTCAATTCAAAAGAATACGACCAAATCCAAAATCAAATTTCTTCCCTCTTCCGAGGATGACAAGTCGAAATATGTTTGTGAAGCACGGCATCCTGCACTAGCTCGTCCCCAGCAGGTCGCTGTCCACCTGAGTGTCCAATGTAAGATTGTGCAGAATTGGAAACTATCTCTGGATACTTCAGTTTTTTTTTAATAATTTCTTGTTTTTCATGTCTCTGTAGATGCCCCTGGTGCTCCTCGTATTGATGGATACAATGAAGGAGAAGTCATTCGAGAAAATCAGTCTGTTACTTTGACTTGCATCTCGCGTCTTGGAAATCCACTGGCAGAGTTGATTTGGTACAAAAATGACGTTCGAATTGACTCAACTTATGCCACATCCTATCGTGAATCCCGAAACGAATTAACTTTCATGGCAAATACGAAGGACAACTTAGCAAATTTTCGGTGTGAAGCAACGAATTTAATGAGCCCATCCCCAAAAGTAGCGGACGTTGTTTTGACCGTTCAATGTAAGTCATCAGATTTACATTATTTTTCCTTATTTTTGCAAGAATCAGCACACTGTTGGGCTGTGATTTTTTCACTTTACTTTGTCTTCATTCTGTACTTGCTTTCTCTCTGACACAGCTCACATTTCGCTTGATTGATAGCCCTTTCAACTCAGTTTAGCTTGTTTAAGCGATACTACTCTATTTTTATTGTGCAGACGGGTTTTGTTTCGCAGATTTCACTATAGAAAAATCTGCTCAAGAAATGAATGACGGATTTGCTGATTTTTAGTATTTACGCGTCTTTCATTTCTTCTCAGATCAGAAATCAGAAATATTTCATTTCTAGCACGTCTTGATCAAAGAAAGAAAGCGATATATTAAGGGCAGATCGGACAAACTGACAACCCTTCGTATCTCTCTCAGCTTACGTCAAAGAGAAAGATAGTGTTGATTTTTTGGTTTTACTCTTTCCCTCTGCAACAATTCATCAGAAATGGAGAGGACTGGTAAATGAATATCTGTTCACTGGGTGCTGGTGGTCGGCGTCAGTTCATCCCTGGGATTGATAACATTATTGATGTTTGTTCAATTTGTAAGAACAAGAGAAGAAAACAGAATGAATCAGCCAAATCATCACTCACTTCCAAGATATAAGGAAAGAATTGGCCTGGATTTCAGATTAAGATATTTCAACGGGATCGGATCGGATACATGGTTTTGTGGCTGGCTGTTGTTTCTGGGATAAAATATAAAGTCGGAGTGTAAACAAGGATGTAGTCGTCTCTTCAGGCTGCGTTGGGATTCGATGTTTCAAGATGAAGATTGATAGCCTCACTTTTACTTTCCTGTTTGTGTAAATGTTGCACGTGAGTGAGTGAGGGAAGGATTCACGGATGCTTTGACATGGGGCGCTATATCTCTATATTGTGTAATGGTGGTGTTGAGTTTACTTAGATTTTTTGGCAATCCACACTGTTATTTGCTTTTGCATTGATTTATAGTTTAAATCAAGAATTGGAATTAAGCATACCAGTGGTAACATCATTATTAGTGTGTTTTTATTATATGTTTAACGAGCAATGCTAAGAATAGCATTGTGCACTTTGCTAATATTTGTGTTCAATTGGAATAATGTGCCAAAATTTAATTACAAGGAAGTCGCTTCGATTAGGGGAAGAATTAGTTCCGCATACTTTTGCATTTCTATTCTACATTTATCCTTCAGTTGTCAAAATATTCTAATTTTTGTAGGCTCCAGAGATTTTCATTTCAGCTGAAAAAATGCTAAGTATCTAAGCTCAAATGTTGTTGACACCACTGTAACTTTGTTTCATTTCTTTTTTTCTTATCCCTTAACTCAACTTGCATTCCACTCCAACAAGGTGATACTGCCTAATGTGCTCAGTCGCCCTGTATAATGACCCTGTCATGGCTGGGGGATAACTCAAACTCTACTCAAATCTACTTTCACCACCACCTCCAGAAAATATCACAACAGAACAAAGTTCTTGCAAGTAGTTCTTATTCTTGTGATCCGGCTTATGCTTACTTTCCCTTTCTTTCCGGAAAACGGAGGAACAGTGGCAGACAGATTTTAATATCTTGATCCATTTGGCCATCAAATAAGCAACTTGTACATATTAAAAATTATTCCTTTCTCTCCTCCTTCCTTCGTATTTCCTCTGACAGCTCTTTTGTCTTGTGTCTCTCTTTCCTCTAATGAGTTCTGCATGAGCTGTTCTAAGCTCTTTCTCCTTTCTCTTTCTTCTTCTAGCTCTGGGTGGGGATTGAACTGGATGAATGTGAAAACTACTTTTAGCATAGTTTGGAGCAGGGTCTGTAATTTGCAAATGTTGTCAGTGCAAAATGAAATGCGCATAGGGAAAGGACGCTAGTATTGCTGCCAAATGATTTTTTCCTGTTCTCGAGAATCTTTTGTTATTATTTCAGAAAAGAAGTGTAGGGTGAGACTGGTTTAATTTTAGATATGTTGAAATTGAAATTAGAATGTGATTTATTGCTGACACTCTTTCTTCTAGGACGATATCTGACTTCCAGATTGTTATGTTTTATCAATGCGCATCTTTCTGAAGATAAAATCAGAAACGTATGTGACCCACTATTTGCCTGCTATTAGAACACTTTAAAACTAAAGTGACAACGACTTTGTCGTAGATAAAATCCGTTAACTGGTCTCGTTTTCTGCTCTGGTAAAGTTTTAAGTAGTGGGTCATAACATAAACGCTTTAAAAATGGTGGTGGTTCCTGGTTAATGAGTTATATTACGAGCTAAGTTTAAAGTGAAATTTGTCTCGGAAGTCAAATTGTGCTTCCTTCAGCTTTCACTTGAATGAACTAGCAACTAACCACCTTGGCATCTTTTCCCATTTTGTATACCAGCACCTGGAATGAATCCTTGGCCGCGGTTCTGTCCACCAAACCAACCAAACCTTTAGTAAAACTACCCAATCTTCTTGTCCACTGGTGAACTTGGGCTATAGAGATGAGAGCACTGCTCACTGGTCGTTAAAACTACTGACTTGGAACAAGAAGGGAGGCTGTTTCATTTCATCCTCTTTCAGAGTTTTGTAGTTTCTGAGTTGGTGTAATAGTAGGGTAGATACAGCCCATAAGATTAGATAGTTGAACATTTAGAAAGTACCACAGAGCCAATGTGGGTTTTGGACTCACTCAGTTTAGTTTAGGTGGTGGTGTCACGGTTGGGTTTGGCTGGTGTTGTTGCACTTTCTCCTTCCCTTAAATGTTTGTGCAAATCGTTATTGTTTTCCTCCAAATGCATCCTCACTTTTTTCCTTTCCTGCTACAGATAGCTAGCTAAGGACTCATTTCATATGCCTCTCAACCATTAAAAGAATAAAAAAGATGGGCTGTTCGATGCTTACTCGTCGTTTATCTCATGCTTTTAAGGTGAATGACGTAACTTCAACTTTGTTCCTACTTTTTATAAAGTAGCGAGTTATCTTGTTTGATTGATGTTTTACGACAGAAGTTAGAATTGACTAAAGGAGACCATGCGTGAAGGCCAGTTGATGGTGTGAATGACAAAAGCTCGTGTCCAATTCCTTGTTAATTAGGAATATAGATTGCAAGTATTGTCTGGCATTGCAATAATAAATCCGAGTCCAGTTTGTATGGTCCTGACTTGTCTCAATGAATGCTTGACGAAAGATAAGTAGCTTCGACCGGGAATAGATATAAAATCATAATAGGAGGACCAAGGGTGATGAGGATGACAATGAGTTCAGGCAAAGAAAATGAGGGGAAAACAGGGAGGAGGAAGACAATTCATTTATTTTGCTGACAATAAGTGTGAGTGAAGGAAGGCTCATGTTGACCTTCCATATCGAAATCGAACAATACAATAAAATGTATTGGGAGAGGGTGTCGTAGAGTCGCATTGCGAGTGACTAATCAATCAAGAGTGCCGTTGACTGGAAATGATTGGGTGATCACATCAATCCCCTCGTCCCATCATTTGCAGCATGGTTCTGTGAGCAATACAGTATATTTCTTAATTTTCAGATCGTAGAACTATGTTCTACTCTCAAAAACTTTATTTTCTTCATACCAATAATTGGATCTTTTGCTTCTGCTTATTCCAACATGTATTCCTCGATGGATATGGTTCCATGAAATTTACACTTTTTTGAATTCATTTTCTAGTTCCACCGAGAGAGGTGAAAATAACTGGGGTAAACGAAGCCAAAATGGGGGATACCATTAGTCTAACTTGCGCCTCATCTAATTCCAATCCAAAGGTTCGTCTTTCAATTTATTTCATGATAAATAAAGTAAAAGCCAAACAACAGCATAATTCAATGGTTGTAACTTTATGAAATTTTTATTCAAGGCGGACATCGCATGGTTCAAGGGAGGAGTCAGTATCGACAACCCATCCACTTCAAGCACTGTATCCACTGATGGGGGTTGGACGACACAATCAAACGTCACTGTTAAAGTTGAACCTGGTGAAGGAAG
This sequence comes from Folsomia manolachei, assembly GCA_036491905.1. Classification (NCBI taxonomy): domain Eukaryota; kingdom Metazoa; phylum Arthropoda; class Collembola; order Entomobryomorpha; family Isotomidae; genus Folsomia; species Folsomia manolachei. The sequence continues at coordinate 9,911 of JAAXNX010000125.1, read as the reverse complement.
CTTCGTGGTTACATGTCAAGCAATGAACAAGGGTCTTGGAGAATCTAAAGTTGCTTCGCATACAATTAATGTGATCAGACCTCCGGGTCATCCGGTCATTTACAAGACAAATCTCAACTTCAGTGAGGGACATCTTCATAAAATAACGTGTACAAGTACGGGAGGGCACCCTGTTGCGAATTTGCAGTGGTATCGAGAAGAGAAAAAGGTAGGTTGTAATTTGCATTATAATTTTAGAGGCACGGTATAATACGACGCTTGGTATTTTAGATTGACTCGGTTCTTGAAAAAGAAGGAAATACGGCAAAAGCAGAGCTGTCCTTGGTGGCCAATTCTTCTGATAATGGAGTTACTTACCGTTGCGAGGCAAAGAATAAAGCATTGCAGACAGCGTATTCGGAATCCGTGACTTTCCACGTTTTATGTAAGTGGCTTTACTCAAAACCGGTGTATTGAGCCGATTGGTGTATGTATGTGTTTGAGTTATTCATAATTTTATGTTACTCTACCTCCAGTTCCTCCCAAGACCGTTTCCATTAACGTAAAGCCAAAGAAACTCAAGGAAGGTGAACGAGCTTATCTGACCTGCGAGTCATCGTCTTCAAACCCTCCGGCAAAGGTTGTTTGGCAAAGAAATGGAATCCACATCCCCGCACACACCAACTCCTCGAAAGACGGTGTCCACGGGGGGAAGAAAACGGTAACCACGCTTGAGCTGGATCTTACCTCTGAACTGGACAATGTCGGTAAGATATGAATTTCCTTTCTTTTATTTTTTTTTGTTTTAACAAGTATCTAATCGGTCGGTGTTGGCAATCAACTTAGCTGTCAATAACTAGCAAATTTTGTTTATTTATTTTATCACGATGCTCATCAGCCTTATTTCCGTCAACTCGGTCTCTAAAAAAAAGCAGAGAAAGTCAAATAAATATAGGACATTTACCCGAATGTTGATATATTGAAGATTGACTGAAGTTTACGAATAATCACTATGATGTATGCAAAACGATCTTTAAGAGTTAGAAACTAAATGCAATAAGCTGTCTAGTTCAAGACATTAAATACAAAAAAAGACACTGAAAATTATATGTATATAATATAATTTAAACCTAATCTAAGTAAATAAATAACCTAATCTAAACTAAGAATGTATTAATATTTTATATTATATACTCTTATACTCTTATATTTAAATCTATTATCATATATTAACACATAACATTTTTTAGGTTACACCTGCCAAGCTTCGAACAAGGAAGTAAAGAAAAGCGTTCATGACAGCATCACTCTTCAAGTTTTATGTAAGCAATTCAAATCAGATTTCAAATCCAAGTACTTTTCATTATGTTAATCCATTTTCCAATGGGGTTCTTTTTTGTAAAAGTTTGCGAAACTATCTAATAACCAACCACACATTTTTGTTATTAGTAGACTTTTGTTTGTGTAGAAACTTGTTTCCGTTTCTGCGATATGCGAGTTAGTACTTGAAAATAAAGTTTGGGAGGGGGAGAGTGGAGTAAATAATGACGAAGTTACCAATGCACATATTGAAAGAAAGCTAATATCTTTGGGCACTTGAAATTTATGGGGAATTTTGAGCCGATATCCACTATGGGGGAGTGAAAGTAAGATGAAGATGGGGAATGGATGATGACCTTTAGTTTGTCTTGGTTTGGAAACAGATTGACTTTTGTGTTCAACAGGGGGTTGATTTCCAACTCAACCTCTGATGAGATAGGATCGAATAGGATATTGCATTCCTATCTTATCCTATCCATGAGCTTGGGTTTGGATTTCATCCACTTTGGATTGGAAAGATGTGATCTGACAGAATGGAGAGATTGAAGAAAGTCTGGCTGACTGGGGTTGAAATTGATAGAAAGCAGAGAACCGCATTTATTTACTCTCTTTCTCCCTCAACATTAAATTACTTGTATTTTTGGGGTTGGTTGTATTTGTGTGGTTGGTTGGTTGGATGGATGGATGGATTGTGAAGAGAGATTTCCTTCTTTCCACTCCAACATGTTTCTGTACTTACATATTTATTGTTGCAATATAAAGATGAATGTAACTTGGATCTAATCAGACAACTTTTTTTCTCTTTTCTCCAAAAATAATGCAGACAAACCAAAATTCACGGAAAGCCCTGGGGAGAAAGTAAGTGTGGTTGAAGGTGAAGCAGCCGTGGTGACAGTGAAAGCAAAGGCTAATCCTGACCAGATAAAGTACAAGTGGAGCAGAAACAACACTCCACTAAAAATCAAGCCAAAAAAGCTATTTTTTGATGGTCCTGTATTGAATTTTACCGAAGTGGGACGAAAGGATCGAGGAACCTTCTTGTGTGAAGCAAGTAATTCAGAAGGAGCCACCATATACACGATAGACCTGGATGTCCAATGTAAGCTTAGTTTAGTTGCATTTAGTTTAGTTTGTCTTGCTCGAGTGGGAGTAAGAAAGGATTCCATGGATGGAATGTTGATGTGATGCACGGAATAACAAAAATTGACATTTGTGTGGATTTGAAAGTTCCAAACTCAAATAAATGTATATGTTGCATGTTATTTCCTTTCCAGATAAGCCTTCAGTGGAACCATCCTCAGAATACGTAATGGTTGGCGAAGGTGAAAGGTACGTGATGGCACAGACAGAGTAATATTGTAATGCTGAATTTTTTTCGAATAATGTACTAAAGATACACGTATGTATATATTTTTTCATTTCAGTGCTCATTTGGACTGCAAAATAGATGCCAATCCATTGGATGAGTCAATGGTAAGTCATCCCATAATACCGTATTATTTGTTAAGTAATTACTAATGTTGGATGTGATACTTTCGCAGGTAAAATGGAGCCATGAGAGGGATGGGAAAATGACTGAAATGGAGTCAAGAACAAGTCGTTCATTTCAAGATACGAAATCCTACCTCACAATTCTTCAAGTTACAGCGAATGACTCGGGGTTGTACTACTGTTCCGTTAATAATAAAATTGGTCAACCCGCCAACGCATCCATTTATCTAATTGTCAAACGTAAGTCGGAAATTTATTCAGTTAGTTTTGAATTTACGGTTCTTCTCTGGGAACAAGTTTAGTTTGTTTTCACTTGAAATTACAATTTGATGAATGTGATGTTTGTCTTCCGTGAAGCTTTTTGTGCGAGGATAATACTATTGTTGAGTGAATACTATCCAGTGAATAGTGCATGATATGCATGTAAGAAAAGGACGAACAAGAGTTTGAAAATGTGAGCAAATGGGAAACTAAATGAATGTCTGGTCACAAGACCAGAGAACTGGAGGAATCCGGACTTTCTTTAGTTCCATGGATGGTGGTTTGAGTTGTGCTAGAATTACTGGTTCTTGTGGCTGTGGCTTCCTCCAGAGTGGAGTGATGTTGAAGAGATAAGATGTTGAAGGATGACGGAATAGAATAATAGCAAGTTCCCTTGTGGTTTTTCTTACAGAATCACCCGACATTGATTTACGTCCGCAAATTGCTAAGGCTGCCTCGAATAAGGGAGAGACTGGGCGATTAATCTGTAGGGCTAGGGGAAGTCCAAACGGTGAGTTTAACTTTGCAACACGTTTCCTGAACTCTTACAAAATTATAGCCACTTTCATACTCTTGGATTTGGTTGCCCGAATTTGGATTGTCGAACTCCTTATTCAACAGTCTAACAGATCATACAAGAAATATCAGTGGCCCAATTTTAAATATTCATCACATTTCTTCCTTCAAATTGCAGTAACTTTCTCCTGGTCCAGGGAAGGTGGCCTCATCACCAATGACTCCAAGTACTCTCTTCAATATAACCGGGTAAGAATTAAAGCTCTTTATTCATCACATTTTGAGCCTTTTTTTATCCATTACGCGATCTGGCCTATTCATATTCAATAAAGGATTCTCCAAATTTTTTCTACTTATTTAAAATTCATGAACAAATAATATGTCCATCAACCTTTTAATTAAAACCTCCATTTAACAAACTCATTGTGTAAGAATGCACAAGAAACGAAAGGAAGGAAATTAAAATTTTACAACAAATTCCATGCATATCGTGCTTCAGACATTGTTAAAACATGTATCGTTCTTTCGTTGTTCTGAAATATTGTCCCTCGGTTGTGCAACAAGGAAAATGTCGTGAGTGACATGTCAAGTGTCACATCCATAGCCCTTTCCCATTTTTCGTATCTCTGAAATCATAGCAATTAGTCTTCTCCTATTGAGTTGCGTTGTCACATTTTACTTTACAAACATCGGGAACATATAAATAAACCTTGTTTGATTGATTTGATTTACAGATTGATATGATAACCTGGGAGTCCATTCTTTCTGTGAGAAATGTTCAACCCCCAGACTACGGTTAGTTGGATTACTTTCTTGTTTGTATTTGAGTTCCCATCTCATATAAATGTTTAACAAAATTGTTTTGATGTTTTGAATATGTTTTAATGTTTTAATGTTTGTTTGCAGGACCTTACGGTTAGTCGGATTACTTTCTTGTTTGTTGTATTTGAGTTCCCATCTCATATAAATGTTTAACTGAAAAATAAAAACTAATTGATTTAATGTTAGAATGCATGGCGCACAACGCTCTCGGTGATGAAACTCACCAAGTTCGACTGGAAGTTCGATCAGCCCCAGAACCACCCAATGGACTCAAAGTTGTAAACTTTACCCATGATTCTGTCACCCTGTCATGGAGTCCGGGTTTTGATGGGGGTCATGAACAGTCGTACAAAGTTAAATGGTGGAAAATTGGAGGGTATGGANTCAGCCCCAGAACCACCCAATGGACTCAAAGTTGTAAACTTTACCCATGATTCTGTCACCCTGTCATGGAGTCCGGGTTTTGATGGGGGTCATGAACAGTCGTACAAAGTTAAATGGTGGAAAATTGGAGGGTATGGAGGTGTTCGCACGGACGAAGTTTTTCCCAAGAATGGCACCATTTACACCATAACCGGACTGGCGTTGGGTACTGAATTTGGGTTCAGTGTTGCAGGCAAAAATTTACTTGGTGAGTTTTCTGGAAAATGTAGAGGTTTTACTTTAATCATTAACGATTAGATTAATTCAGAAGAGGTCAAACTTGGTACAAATATTTATTAAAGATCATTAATTTCAACGTATAAAGTACGAAAGATATCAAATTTAATGTTAGATTAATCTTTTGAACCAGGTGAAGGAAACTACACGACGGATATCGTGCGACAGGAGACGTCAAGTATGTGGTTCATTTTATATCCAAAATGTTTTATAGAATTCTGCCAATTTTCTTCTTTTCGTCAATTTTTTTCAAAAGTCTCGGTTGTGTAGAGTCTCTAAAACTTTTGTATTATTCCAATTACGTGTTCTAACACATACTTTATTATTTTTTATCTGAAACGGTGTCGGTATTACATAGCTATTGGTTTTATGTGTATCTAACTTTTTTTGGGTATTGGTTCTATTTTCTAAATTACTGTTAATGTCGGTGCTGCTACAGTTGGGCCAAATCCTTACGCTTCCACTCCAGAAGGGGAATTTCCTTCAAATCCTTTCTCTCGCCTGGTTATCAGTGTATTTATCGTGGTGGGGGCTACAATGCTATTCATTAACATTTTCCTCATCGCCTGCTTCCTCCGACGTCGTTCCAAGAAAAGATTACTAAGCTCAGGTGAGAAATACTGATTTATTTCCCATTTATTTTTCAGTTTATCCCCAAAGAGGTTTTCATTTGTCTCAAATGTTGGATGGAAGACCGGATGTGTCGAAAATTGTCATTATTTCCGTCTCAATTATTGGAACTGGTTCTTCTCTTGTTGAATATTCTTGTCGTCTCGTACTTTATTTACAAGAAAAATTCCAACGTCAAGGGGAAAGAGGATGGTAAACTTATTTATTTTGGTTGATTAATTTCCCTATTATAGCTAGAAATACTATCTGAATTTGTGTTCCGCCGTCTTTCACGAGTAATCAGTTTAAAAGAAACAATTCTAGCAAATAATGATTATTACCTCTTTTGTTTTTGCGTGGTTTTTGCTACTAAAAAGTTTTTGGCATCATTTTCATTTGCGGAGAAAGTCTCGTCACATTCTTCGCAGTACGTATTGTGCCAAAACAAATAGCTTTATGGTTTTAGTCTCAGGAATTTGTTAAATTGATTTATCGACGATAAAAAAGAAGAGTTAAATCGAAGTGGGATTTCCTCCATTTTGGTGTTGAGATTGCTGGGATAAATGATTAAATACTGATAGAGTTCTTGTACTTTGTTATAACAGCAAGTGAACAAGGGAGCTCTAAAATAGAGATGTACGCACCCAGCTCCTACAATGAAACTGTCAACGGAGAAACTCTGTCTGATTGGTTCTTGTACTTTGTTATAACAGCAAGTGAACAAGGGAGCTCTAAAATAGAGATGTACGCACCCAGCTCCTACAATGAAACTGTCAACGGAGAAACTCTGTCCTCAATATCGGAGAAAAGTGGAACCTATTCTCATCCAGAACATCATGATCACGACGACTACATTGTAAGTTCAAGATGTTGTGTTTTGTTAATGTTTCATCTTAACTAATGTACATGTTTTGCTCAATCTCTACTGTTGTATGAATTTGCGAACGGCTAATATGTAAAACATGGTAGGGCACCTAAACATTCAGGCAAAAAGCCATAAATATTTCTGCATAAACAAAGTCAAATGAAAATTGAAATTTTTTTGCTCAAAATTAATTTGTTGAGTTTGCAAGAAAAGAAAGCATGATACATGTCTGATAGTTGTATTTATTTTGAACTCGCTCACAGGAGGACGGTGGGAAAGGGCCTGGAGGTAGCAGTTACATGGTAGAACAGATCAATCATCATTCGTCAGGGTTTCCTTATCGCGACATCGGAGGTGGCCTTCATGCTGCAACACTTCCACGAAAAATCCATCACGGAGGTCCCATCGAACCCATGGGTCATCCCGTCCACCATGATGACGGCTATGTGGATGCTCTGCGTAGAAATGCGTATAACAATCAAGGCGTTGGTGAGTCAACTTCCTACCTTTGCCCTGATTTACAGATACAAGGACGCATAAAGAAAGGTGGAAGACATTTCTTCACATGCAATTTTTCAATTTTTTTCTCTCGGAGAAATTCTCTGCAATTTTTTCAATTCAGTTAGCTCCGCACAAATCGATTTATTGCGTGATATGATTGATCTTCGGGTTTTCAAGGAATTCAGTGTTATTATTACAAGCCAAATATATCGTAAATAATATCCTAAAATAATACCCTTCAGGTATTGCGTGGATTTTCTTAGAAAATGGATACATATCTGCTTTCTCCCATTTAGTTGGATTCCTCAGTTATTTTCAAACTTTTCTAATTTCATTTGCCACAATTATACGTTAATACCAAATGTGGTTTGTTTTCGCAATTTCCACCCTCCGTCGCTTCCTTGTCTCTAAAGAATATGGGATTCCTTTTCTTTTTTGTTCTGCGGGGGATGAATGAAACCTTCAAGAATTATCGAATGACTTTAGTTTTCCAAAGTGGAAAGTATGGAATTGGTCATTGACTAGATCTTTTTTCCAATAGCAATTTCATTTCATTACACCTACCCACCTGACATCCTTTCCATCTTTGTCTGTGTTCATTCCGCGACTTTTTCTCATGACGCCACATTGTGATTACAACCACCGTCTGTTGAGTTTGGCTAATATACTTTTTCCCTGATTTTTAATTTAGGTGATAAAACGTTATTGTATGGTCGGACCACTCCTAGAATCGCAAGTCGTCCACCTCAGATCCCTCCAATCCCTGAAATAAGAGATCTTTATAACATCCCACCGGAAGCTCGGTATGTTCCCTGTCCCCCTCCTGGTTTTGGTGGAAGTCCTCCTCATATGGGCAATGGTAGTGTTAGACACTCTCTCGTCTCATAATATGCTCAACTCAGCCACCAGTCCGACAAATACGAGCTTCCAAGCAAATGGGCGACTTATCACGGCGAATGGTCCTCTATCTCCGGGACGGGCTTCAATTCTGAGCACCTTCGTTCCACATCCAAGTCCTATGAATATGGAGCATGAGGGTCATCTTGTCTGATTTTAATTAAGCCAGATATAAATCAATCATGTCCAAAACCTCTCACATGCTCTCTACCCATACCTACAGAATACCACATCAATATTGTTAAACTCACTCCAAACCACCGAAGCGAAATCGTCCCTTACCAGGTAGCAAGTGTAGGAGTTATTTAGTCATGAAGGAAAAAAACGAAAAAAATAGCTTAAGAAAGAATGAATTCAAAGTTATCTCAATAATTGACGTCTTATATCTCGCTTTAATTGAGGGAGGTGCAAGTCATTTTTATACTGGATAAAATATTCTACCGTATTTTGGGTAGGGTATTATATGCTATTTGTAGTTTTCTAACGAAGGATAATCATTTAATCAGTACCACTTAAGCTGTATATGACAAATAGAATAATTAAGTAATGAAATTATTGTGTAAACTATAATAATTAAGGTGATAATGACAAAAAAATTGTGTAGAATATTTACATCTCCTTATTTTAAGATTTAGTTAGTTGCAGAAAATATTATACCGAAAACCAAAGATCTCTTATAGCGTCATTTCTTTGTCGGCATCCATTTTGAATGTTAAATTGACATCAAATCAGTTCATGTGATTTAATAATTTGAACATTCGATAAAGTCGAATGAAATCTGTAAATTTGAACGAAACCAAACGGTGTTCTATGAGCTTATTTGCGAGATTGGTTTATATTTTGTCTTCATTTGTTCTGCTTTCAAATTCTTTGCCAAGTTTATTGCAGCATTTTGCGATTAATTTCCCTACGGTCATTAATCTATTTGCGATGTTTTGACCAGTTACCATTGATGCATTGTTCTACTTGATTAGTGTTTGGCAATTGCGTGTATTGACAATATTTATGGAATTCAAGGTTTTTTTCACAATACTTACTTTAAGTCGCCTTAATTTGTGGGTATTAGATATTATACTAGTGCATGATAAGAAAGGTATGAGTCGATGTAATGCGTGTAATGTGTGTAAATTTATTGTCTGGTCCATGACTGGGATGACTTGAAAGTAAATTATTTGGACTTAAAATTGAAGTGTGAGGGGTGAGTATGTATCTTTATATTGCACAGGATAATGTAGGAAATTACTTAAAATCGTGTTTTTTGAATTGAGTGAAAGTTTGTTAAAAAAATAAGGCTGAATGTCACCGGTTTATGGATCCCGACTTGTGTAAAAAAAACATTGATATTCTCCTTTCTCCGTTCTATGAACAGATTTAGGAATGTCAGTTTATGTAAAATGATATAATTCAAGCGTGCTTATGATAGATTTTTTTGATTTTTGTGCATATTGTTTTAATTGAGAATTACAACTAGATGTCGGTTTTATGAATTAGTTGCACTTTTCACACTTATTGCAACTCTTTTCGAAATATGTTGCCGAATTCAAGTCACCTAATTTATAATCATTTCTGTTACAAACACACCAAGAGTTAGGTTTTTTATGGAATTTCCAATTACGATTCTTGTCACATTTTCCAAACTATTACATGAATTCTTAACTTTTTCTGTTGTAAAATTTCAAGGGTAATAGATCATAAATAAATTTAATAATTTGTGCTGTGCTATCTATCAAATACAAATTATACAAGTCAGTGATGTTAAGCTTATGTAGATGAGATATGACGTTGGATATGTTATGGTATTACAGTAGTGAATGAATTATCTAGTTTAACAGAGTATTTATTTATCTATTATTAAACCAAATCTGAGTAAAATACATTTTATAGTTATGTTATAAATTGATAAATCAGGCTACTAGGTGGCCAATTACTTACACATTTAAAATACCTATAATATAAGGTTATTAAAATCTGTAAAGTAAAAAATAAGAAC
>JAAXNX010000124.1:0-45967 GCA_036491905.1 Folsomia manolachei | reverse complement strand
AAAGAATGCAGGCATAAGATAACAATGTCAGTTCATGACCAGCGTATTTATCTTGAACCCTTACCTTGAGACATTATCGGGTGCTGTCTCAGCGTTCCCACATGGCTATGAGTGTGAGTATGGGACGCGTGGGGCGTATGGTAGGCAGGACTACTTGGCAATGACAACTCGGCATATATAGTGACGTCCTCACGACCCTGCAAGAAAAAAAGAATAGGAAGGAGATGAGATGAATGTGTGGATAGTAGGACCAATTAGAGATTTAGGTCAAAGGATTATTCTTAATTCAAGAGAGAAGGGAAGAAAGTAAAGTGTCACATACCGTTCTAGGGACACGAACAACATTGTTCTTTACATTATTGACTAATTCAGATGATGAATTCCCATCAGAGCGATTGGTTCGCACAGCTCTTGGGATTGTCTCGTAGAAACGACTGGAATTGTTGAGTCGTTCCAGAAATACTTTCTCGTCCGGATCCATACCATCCATCTCTGCTTAAAAAATCATAAAAAAGAAACATTTCACACACATTGTTGCATTGTGTTGTATTACGACAAGGCCTTGTTTGACTTATCCGTCATCTCGAAGCAATATAATTTGGCAGGTTTGATAATAAAACTGGGATAGTAAAATACTGAGTATACTGGTAGAACTGTTGGCATGTATTTCTACCACTGGAGAAAGTACATGAAAGTGCAGTAAAAAAACAAATGATGGATCTGGTACCAGATCAGGGTACATTTAGTATCGAAATCTGGATGTTTTTACTTTCACCCGTTTCACTCCTGTTTTTTTTCAAATCAACAGAACGGATGCAACCTTGCACAAATTTGAAATCCGACTCGCTATTTCATTAACTCATTAACTAGTTGTCTATCAGATTTTAAATTACCTTGAGGCACTACATCAGGATTTTTGTCATCTGGGTCTAAAATGTCATCCATCGACTTTTTCAGAGGAACTGCAGAATTATCATGGTCCGGGTTGGATTTGAACCCACCACTATTTTTCGGCAGTCTCTTATCTTCTCCTCCATGACCCTTACTTCGTATTACTAGAACAATTACTACAGCTACGATTATAATCGTTGCAATTATAGCAGCTATTACAGCCAACACTGGTATCATCTTGAAACCAAATGCTGGTTTTATGGAAGATGCTTCTGCAAACAAAACAAAACAAAAACGTTATTTACAGATACAAACTCAACTATGCACATTGACAGTAATGCAACAAACCTGCGTTAATACTCGTATGTTTTTCCGCCGCTTTTAACGTGGATGATTGCAGCACCACCGTTTCACTTCTGCCTTTGTTATTGGCTGCATAAATCCGGATAACGTACGTGCTCCCCGGTTCAAGGGTGCGGACGTGGAACACGGGTCTTGGATTTGTCAAATTTCGAAGAACATGACGTGATTCTCTATCCCAAATTTCAATGACAAAAAATTGCTGGAGGCCACCATTCTAGGAGGTAAAAAACGGCTCAGGATGATACTTGATAAAATAAACACTTTCATCCGTTTCACTTCTATTTTACTCACAAATCCTTCCACGCATGAAACAAACAACGAGTCAAACGTTTGATTGAGGATTGAACAGTTGGAAACCGCATCCGGTTTGCCTAAAATGTCAAAGAAAATTGGATATGAGCAGGTTAAATTTTATGTGCAAAAGTTATATTATAATTCGGACCCGCTGGTATTATGTGATATACGCAAGGCGACTTTTGCGCCCCAATCGACTCATGGCTCGCCCAACATAGGACCGTTCCTGAAAAATAAATAATATAAATAACTACCTCAACTGAGATTCAAAAGGGTATGTGCAGCATTAGCAAATGACAAAAAACACCAAATGTTTCATTCGTTCCTTGGTAAAAATTCTTGTGATAGGGTCACGAATTTGCACTTAGTGCATTTTAAGTTTTCACACCCGTGAACACCTTGCACGTGTTGTCCTAAAAGTGCACTATTATCAAACTCTTTTTGACAAAATCTGCAGGTGTATACAGATAACTTTTGATAGGTTCTTGGTAGAGGGGCTGTTGGTAAGAAGGGAAAATCTGTAGGGTTATCTATTATGTTTCTGAGAGAGTCACGGGTGCACTGCACTGCATAGAACTTGTGATAAGTTATATCAAGTTTATCGAACATAGGATTCAATTTAGCATTAATTTTAATTTCGAAACAGGTTTGATGGATCACACTTTTGACAGCATTCCTAACAATTTCTTTGTCACTCCAATGTTTTGCATGACCGCAAACTTCCGTGTTTTTTGAATGGGGAAAAAGTGGTACGTACTTTTGAGGATTGTTTTTAGGATGACTTTGGCATTTGATAAGCCTTGACAGGAAGTAGGAATAAGCTTCTGCGGCTTTTTTCGCCGAACCAAACGCAGACTCACTAGTTTCACTAAATAGTATTTCGAATACTAGTACAAATTCATTGTCAAGCTTTGCACCATTTACCGAGTTATAAGTATACACATTAACTTTGTCTTTAACTAATTTATATGTTTCACAAAAAACTTTCTTTGTACCTGACAAAGTACATACCCTTAACGAAGGATTGTTCACATCTTTTATCTCATAATATACTTGCACTCTATACTGACCAAGTGTCTTAAACATGTACGTATCTTCATCAAACACTTCGTCTATAATTTCTATTATCGTTTCTTTATAAAGTTCGGGTTTAGTTTTTGATGAAGGGCCAGGCCTTTTCCTAACATTCCCTATGTCACCTAATGCCTTTCTTTTAGGGGTATCCATTTCTTAATTACATCGTGAATTATTTCACTCAAATTAATATAGTTTTGCTCCAAAATGTGTATTTATATTTGTACTGGAAAACTACGACTTGAGAATAAAACGACTAGAGGATAAAAGTTTACTATTCCTTCTCTCATCTTTGCAACAAGGGAAAGGTAAGAAGTTGAATAAGGAATTAACCTAAAACATAAAACAAGTTAATTATTCATGACCCTCACCATAATCCAGTTCTGTCATTGGTTTGTACGTTAGTGTGGATCGGAGTCGCTCCACCGTGAAGTGGGATTGCTGAATGTCTATCGTCTCCGCCGAGTTATTAAACTTCCACCTGCATGTGAAAAAGTAGAGAAAGTTATACTTCCGGGACTACACAATATTGTATGTATAATATTACCTAAAATGTAAGTCTTTGTCAGGATTTGCATCAACTTCGCAAAGGATTTTGGCCTGTTTCTTGTCTCGCTATGCCATAAATTGTTTGTTGATGGAGTTTACACACTGGTGCATCTAGACGGTGCAACAAAAGAGATACAACAAATTAATCGATATTTCTTCCATATTACGTCTTCACATCTAGTGGTATGACGAAGTTCAGCTTATGGCATAGCTTGTGGTGAAATTAGGGTATAATTTCACTTCGATACCCCATAACCACTTTACACACGCGAATGAATTTATTTAGATGGATGGTGTCTTTCTCGTCGTCACAATTTCAATTACGGAACTTACATTTGACATTCAGAGCCACAGGATTGCTCGTCCCATCACCTTCTTTATTCGTTCCAATACATACATATAACCCTGCACTTTTTCGAGTTATGGATTGTAAAACAAGGCTCTGGTTTGAAATAATTACGCCGGCCGACGCATTGTGATGTAAGAGGCGAGCCTGAAAATATACAAAACAGTTTATATTCATTCTTCATACTTTCTGTAAAATAAGAAAACAGGGTTGTGTTTCAAATTTATAAGTAATAGGAACAAATTTTTACATGGTATTTCACAATAACATTACTTTATTATTAATATTGCCTGGTAAAACGGATATTACAAAATAAACAAGATCAAGAAAAATACGGAGCCAATTACATTTTGCCTCCAGGTTACTCGTTGAATCCATGGGTTTGCTATTTGAAAAAAAATAATGTTCCACAGTTAGTTCATGAATACAACAACGTTCGGTGAGATAATGGTCAAACAAGCGGAAGGAAAGTCAGAAATGGCGTTATTTCCATAAAACATCTAACCTTTGATGCTGCATTCGAAGTAAACATCCGCTCCTTCACGAATCTGTGTAGAGTTCAAAGTGCTTCCGAGTTCCAAGTTTACCTGAGGTACGTCTGAAACCATACAATGTCAGTAATTAACTTTCACATTATTGAAGCAGCGCAAAATAAGTTATTATTGAAATGAAGCTTCTAGTTTTTCTAGGTCTCACAAATCAATCCGATTTTTAACACCTCGCTAATTCAAAATTTTCATAAAATAAAATCTTCATAAGGTTTTCTGTTTCTTATTACTTAGAAAAAGCTTCTAAATTGATTATACCCTTGGGAAAACTCGCATGTGTGTAATTTTAAATTAAATCTTTAAATCTACATTATGCGACAAGTAATCCAAACCCAGTATGCCGCTTTCTGAATAAAATTGTTTTTACGATGTAAGTTGTATCTAACTTTCTGTACAACAAAACCAAGGAATATTCACAAAATTGGGCATTGAGGTAAGTATCATATTCTATGCAACCACACCTGTCAGGATTCCCTTGTGTACAGAGGTTGAGGGTATCAAGATTCTTTGAAGTGTTAAGAGAACGCAAATTGTGTCAACAATCCATCACATCTTTTTCAAGAATCCATCAGAGAAGATCAGTCAGTGGAAAATTTGAAATCTTGTGACGTATGAAATGACATCGAATCATCGTCCCATAAGAAATTTGAATAGGAAAAACTTATTCTGTTGACTCTTTCATAAGGGAAGCAGACAACAAATTCTTGTCAACTTGCAAGGTAGTGAAAAAAGTGTAAACAGTACATTCAGCCTCCAGTGAAGTACAGGTTAGCTCATGGAAGTAAGTCTACGTCGCCAATGCTTGAGCTGGTTTTGAATACGAACTTCATAAAAATTTATGAAAGGACGTCGTGAAGGAATTAAGTTATCTACAACTTGAGGTTGAGCTTGAGGTTAACCCTCAGTAGACACAATACCGGAGCAGATAAAATGATCCATGATTTAAGATTAGCAACATATTCAAGCCCATTTTATCTCTTTCTCTAAAATTGTAAACGAATTTAAGTTGTTCAAAAACGGTCCAAAATGCCGCAAAAGATAATATATTCAAAAGAAAAAAAATTAAATGACGGTTAAGTCATTTCTTGGCGTAATGAACACCTTTATTTTACTACACCCATAATTATTAAAGTACAAACTTCATTCCCAAGTGGTCTTGTATGTATTTAGTAAAGTGGATAAAAAATTAAAACAAAAGTTTCTTCTTTTCCATCGTCGTCTAATTTCGTTCAAATCTCTTCCATATTCTCAACCCGTAGAACGACACACTACTTTACTCTTCCATACCATGGCCCACCACCAACCATCATCTCATCAGAGAAACATTACTCACCTAATCCTTCGCAAATGACAGGGATAAAACGCGGTTGGCCAATGTCATCAAGAGCGACAGGAAGGCTCGGAAATTAAAATACTTGGGACAACTCCGCTCCCGTTCATTGAGGCAAGGACACATAGACTCGGGAGGGAAAGACATTGCCCAGACCAAAATAACTCAGACAGGCGTTTGTCATAGTGCACGAGACCACATTAAAGCCAAGGTTTAGAGAGAGATGAGTTGAGGACGAAGAAGAATGACACGGTGTAAGGTTGGCTGGATGAGGTTGAAGAAAAGAAAGCGGGGAAAGCAAGGAAGGCCGGATAGAATGAATTGCTTGCCTCGACTCGGTCGTGGTTGAAGTTGAAAGAGTCGTCAGGCGAGGAGCCAGGGTTGGTGAGTTTTAGATGGAAAATACAAGGTTTGGTGTTACTGTGGCGAAATGTAAATGCGATTTTCCCACTCCATACTGTGAAATTTACACATGAGTTGGCCATCTCGGTCTAAAAGGTGCTTTATTCCGCTCTAAATCCTGCTTCCGAAAGTCTCTANATGTTTCAGAACGCATAATGAAGTTGTGTAATGGTTTGCTTTATTCCGCTCTAAATCCTGCTTCCGAAAGTCTCTAATTACATTTGCTTTCACAATCCTACAACTTGCAATTACATGCGATTTACGTTTTATATTAATTGTAAAACAGAAATATACAGAAGAGGAAGAGCTTATTTTGTGGTTTAAGACAATAGGAGTGCATAAGTACATAATATGACAATAGCTTGTAAAATATTAACAACGAAGTACAACAATCCTATAAATAAATGTCAATTCATTTCTCGTGCCTTTGTTTATTTACGTTTTAATTGACAATTGTAATAATTTTGCTTTTCGACACACTACAACCGAAGAAATTAGCACTACCGATCTGTATCCGGAAACAGTATCGTTTCCAAGAATCTAGGTTAAATTTTGTGGCTTGTGAAGAAACAATTCAAATCCCAGCATGAGTCGTGGGACCACAACACAATGAACTACAGACAAGTCCAGACACTGTAAAAATGTAAAACAATTTGCGTTGGAGAAACCAACAGAGTGAGAAATAAAGCAAAAAAGTAAAGAACGCAGCAGGCAGCGCCTTGATGTTAAAATAAGAATCTCAGCCAGCATACCCGCCTCCCTACGACTTAAAGAATTGTTTGCAGAAAGAAACAAGTAAACAACTACACATTGGGGGTTAATGTTTCAGAACGCATAATGAAGTTGTGTAATGGTTTGCTTTATTCCGCTCTAAATCCTGCTTCCGAAAGTCTCTAATTACATTTGCTTTCACAATCCTACAACTTGCAATTACATGCGATTTACGTTTTATATTAATTGTAAAACAGTCCTACGACTTAAAGAATTGTTTGCAGAAAGAAACAAGTAAACAACTACACATTGGGGGTTAATGTTTCAGAACGCATAATGAAGTTGTGTAATGGTTTCTTCACAAAATGAAACCAAGTTGTTGCAAAACCACAACGGTTGCAAAACTTGCCGGAAGTTGAGTCTGCATGAGCTCCCATACAACATAGTAACGGCAGGCGTATATATTTTCAGCAGTGAAGAAAGAATTGAACCATCTCCATTTGCATTTTTTTCAATCTGCACAAGTGAAAAGTTTCACAAGTGAAAGTTAAGGCCACAAAATACAAAAAAAATCCAACAAATCCTACAAAATTCTTGCTGAACTCAACAACAACCGGTCTACAATTCGTTTATGTCTGCTATTCCCTTGTATGCCAAACCAACTGAGATATTCTTATTTCGTTTTGCAGCATGTTGAAAAAAGACAGCTTGCATGATTTCCATTTGGTACTTTGGATTTCAAAAACAACTTATCTTACGTCTGAAATTGATATTTCATACGAAATTCATTACGACCCTCACTCCTCTCTGATTCCTGTTCAATATGTAATTTACATGTCAATGGTCACGGTGTAATAGTTCTACGTCAGCGTCTGAACAGTAACAGTAACAACTAGCAGAAAAGTCCAGAATTTTTTTTTGCAAATCCAACTAATTCGCAAACTATTTTACGTTCACTTCACTCCTCTTTTTCCACAACTCTCCATCTCTGCACGCACAATTCCATGTAGACCAGATCAAAAGCAGAATCCTCATTGAAATTCACAATACACACTAAAAAGTTGCAAACATTGAATATCCACCATTACCTAGTATTTACTTTCAACGAGACTCCCTCATGTTCATTTGCATTTTTCTGTATCCATTCTTCAACTCAACCCAACTGGTTTAAAGTTTTTGAGCAAAAAAAAACTTTAGTAATCTAGGAAAAAAGTAGCAATACTAGCAGAAAAGGCAGTAGTCAGACAGGCCGGGCGAATGAAGAAAAGTTTTTCACAATCGGAGTCACCAAACTACGTCTGAACGTTTGGGAATTAGTCTGGAGACGGATAACATGACCCACCCAACATTTTTAGTTTACGCACACCAGCAGGAAAGATCTACAGAAAAATTCAAAATTGCGTTGACGGTTTTAAACTCTCCACTTTCCTTATCTTATGTAAGCCGAGTTTTTTCCCTTGAGGCAAAAATCATTTTACACCGATGGAAACAAAGGAGTTATAATTCATTTGTTATGAAATTTCGACAGAAATCAGTACAAAAGAAATCCAAAAAAAAGGGTAAGCCGATAGAGGAGCAAGAGTGAAAGTCTGAAGGATTAACAGAAAGCTGCAAAGTCTCTCGCAACTGGGAAACGGTAAAGAGCTCCGTAAACGAGGAGAAGAGAGACAAATGCGTAGAAAAAGAAACAAGAATTTTACTTTGCCTTCCTCGCTAATATTTTAATAAATTTTTTCTTTGATCCTTCTGGGCCTTTGGGTTACCTCAATTCAATTTTAACAACAGAGATTCGATTGGTTTGTTGGTAAGGAGCAAGTAAAGTTTGCCTTTCTCCTGCCACCAAACCAAACCAAACTAACAAAAAAACAGTAGTCAGTTCGGCATTTGGATCGTTGGAGAAAGTTTACAAAGTATTTAACTTTTTCTAGATACATATTTCTATCGAATGGTAAAAAAGGAAAAAAAAACTTCAGGCGGTGACTTACAATGAATATCCATTTTGAAACCATCCTCAATTGCGCTTCCAGGTATTTGTGGGTTTTCGGCGCGGCAGGAAAGTGTCTTGCCCATATCCTCGATCGATGGGTTGAAAATCAACCGACTGGTTGTCACGTTCCCATCGGAGCTTGTCTGCAAAAAAAAGTTTAAAAAAATGGTTTTTAGTTGAGCTCAAGGTGAATCGCAATTCATCGTCAACGAAAAAAATTGTTGAGTAGAAAACACTTATAAAGTAAATTATTAAATTAAAACTGAATGAAATTGAAAAATAAACTAAAATGATTATCGTATCAAACACCTTCCAAATCATTAACAATATTAAATTGACAAACTTTCTCCATTAAAAATTTCCATGAAGCGGAGGAAACTAATACTAAAAATTGGCAGAGTGACATTATTCTCCTAATATTTGTCAGGCAATATCCAGACCACGGTATAAAAAAGAAAAAAAAGCATAATGCTATTTGCATTGGATCATTTTATTATTGTTAGATATAACAGCCCGAGCCAAGAAAGTCTTGTATGTAACCAACCAGTGAAAAGGAAAAGACGCGAAAGAAACCTCGTAACGTAATCATACAAATACTTTCTTTTCATTTACGACTGTCAAAAGCTTCCAGTGCTATAAACCAAGAAATTGACATAATGCTCAAAATATACGTAATGTAACTGCTGCCACGAAACTCAACATTATGGAAAGAAGTTGAAAACTATCGGACGGGTGTAAATTGCTTGGAAAGCTTTCACTCACTCAAATAATACATTAAATTCTCACTCCACTTGGCAATTTCAAATTGGCACTCTGTTGTAAGTAACTCATTCACTCACTCGCTGGTGTTTTACTCACTGACTTGACTGAGTTTTGGTTTTCGCAAACGACCAACCGCTGTGAAAATGGTGCCTATCACTTGCCTACAATTTTTGCTGTGTAATGTGTACTATTTATGACAATGGAATACAAATATAAGCAAACCAACACTCAAAAGTGTTTAGATCCGCTCTTTCATTTCACACAATTTTATGCTGCTCTTGTTCTGGTCTTGTAAGAGAAAGACTGAGAAAAGCCGTCACGTCACAGTTATAGAACATTGAAGTAAACGAGACTCTTAGTTATGAAGAAAGTGAACAATCCAAAAAGAGTTTATTTTGACTGACAGGTAACTTTTGAAAAAAACTTACCGTTTCTTTATGATGTTTGAGACGTGTGCTCCCTTTCATCCAGGTTATAACTGCAGCCGGTCTTGCCCCCGTTGATTGGCATTCGAGAGAATACTCCTTATCTGCAGAGAGAGCTGGTTTCCCATCACGAATTTTTACATCCAGTGGGCGAACTGTAAATAAATTGGAAGAAAGGAAAAGCTCGTTATTGTCATTATTCGTTATTTATTTTCATTGAATAAATCAAACTTAATTATGTGATGGATTCATTTTGTCTTAGACCAAATAAGTATGACGAAGTATTGACAGTGAGATAATTAGACTGCTAAACACTTTTGTGGAATAGGTGTCATCATGTTTTGTTTTGTCAGACGAATTCGCTTTCATTCAATTAAAAAAATTGGTTCTAAATGGCGTGTCCCCAGTTTAATGATGAAATTTAATGATGACACTAGTACGGATTAATTCAATCCAAGGCATTTGGGGCAATATTCGTGAATATCTGCCCCACATTATGATAACTCTGCATCCAGGACCATTATGGAATTACTACGGCTCGTACTTTCTCCTCCCACTTTCACTGAATGTCAAAAGCAACTTTGTTAAGTAATTCCTAGCACAAAGGCAATTCATGAAAGTGCTGCATCAAAGTTAACGCTGCAACCTCGTCTCAAGTCGTGAAGTGAAAGCAATAATGTTGTGTCGAAAGGCTGTTTCAGACAGTTGTGATTAGAAGCCCAGTATTTATTGAGTTAATTCTCGTTTATTACATGATATATGGAGAGAATACCAACCAACCAACCATCCGTGCCAGCCATGCAACCAAGAAAAGCAAGAGACGACTAACCAACCATGATACCACATGCGAAATGTTTGTTGTTTGGCCCAAGCCACGAACGACTATTTCTGCACTATGTGAAAATTGCAAAGTTGAAAACGAATATGAACGGAGAAGAAGAAAGCGGACAACGCAACTCTTAACTTGAGCAGATTCCAGGATGTAAGTTGATACGCGGTATGATTTTTTTAGGCATCAACTGCAGTTTATTTATGTTTGTCGGCGGAACACGATGCCTTCCTCATAAACTTATTTTGTTATTTTGGGGTAAAAATATAATATTTATAAAAAAATGCAGATACGGAAACATGGAAGAACTTGGAATGGTTTACGAGTACCGGGAATGGCCACGGGTACACAACATACTTATTGCGACAGATAATTTCCTCGTTACTAACTTTCTCTTCGAGCACGTTAGGCTCGGAAAATCTATCTTTCAACAAGAATTATTTATGCGAAATACAAATTGGCGAACACTGCACGCGGCCAAACAAGGCCACTTCTGACAAACCTAAATATCTGCAGATTTTACATCCTTAATTTAGAAACACTGCCACCGTCAAAACGATGGTGGTGTTTGCCATTGCTGGATGTAGAGGATGGAGCCCATTGAACATGATTTATGAGAGCATTAGTAGGGATCTGTAGACTGAAAGAATTGAGGGAAGAACTATAAGCTCTTATTATTCACTTGCTCCAGTGCTGCGACTTTCACACTATTTTTACTCGTACATATAGGCAAATGAGAATGAATACAACAGCATCAGCATATTTCACTGGGTTACATTGGGCACTTTCAATTTTTATCAAGGGAAATCTAATTTAGTTTTTGAAATTGCTTTACGAACTTCATTAAACGGAAATCAATTGATTCTTCCAAAAATCAAAAATCTCCGTGTTGCTGATTGTCAAAAATCCTCTTGCCACTTTGCTTCCCATTCAGGTACCTGCTAATTTATTGTGAAATCATTACTAATGAGGTCTTTTTAAATGCACTGGAGTTTCATAGACATGTGCACAACCAATCAAAATCTATAAAAATAAAAGTACAGTTGAAACGAAAAAATGGTTGGTCATCATATATTCTCATTCTCACTAACCACAAATCTAAGGGCGCAGAATCACCGTTTCAATTGTATTATTTCAAACTGCATTCCAAAGTTTTGCCTTAAACTTTCCCGAACATGCAAATCTTCACCCTACCCTATTCATGAGAATCTACATATTGTAAGAAATTCCTGCAGCCTCCAAAACATACATAAACCTTGGAGGGCTAGCTTTTTACGGAATATCAATATTTTGCATGCAATGAATACTTTCCCTTTCCTCGCAAAAGCAGAAGAAGAGACAAGGCATGGAAATGGAGGCCATTTGAATGCAGTCCCATCAACTTTAAATTGTTCTTCTTTAACGATATTCCTTCTTTCCTACTGCAAGGCCAGCCAACCAACCTCACAAAATATTAAGGCTCAACCCAACAGACCATCAGTCCGCACCATGAATTCTAAATTGAATTGTAAATTGAAACTGCAGTACAGTGCACTGCAATTCAATGATGATGCAATGTAACGAGTTAGGGGAGAAAGTGCTCCCTGACGGTCCACTATAAACCAATTCAACTACCACCCACCCGGTACTGTTTTAATAAAACGGACAGCAGCAAGCAACAGCTAACGATTACCTTCAAACTGTATAAATGTAGATGTTATTTACCATACGATACGTGTCTAAGCATATGTTGATTCTCCCAGTTGCAGAAAGAATTTTATACGAATGCTCTTGGCAAAGAGAACTACTGTAGGTGCATACCTGGAAAAAAAGCGAAATGCGTGCTTTATCGCTATCTTATCTCAAACACTGGGTACAAGTTCCTTAACTTTTCAAACTTCGACAAACTTCCGTTACGTTGCGATTCTGGAATTTTTTTGTACAACACCAAAAAGGAAAGGTAGCTTTACAAAATGCAGCACACCTTATTCAAATAAATGTATCCAACTATCAACTCGGAGGAAGGAAAAGACAATAAAGCTAAAATCGTAAAAAGATAGTACAATATCTACGATAAACTTGGCATGTGCTTTCAGGAAACTAAATACTTTACTACGAAAACATACTCGTATCTTGCTACGCAAACACACAGCACACACCACAGCGCTGTTAGTTGTTGTAACAAACAAATGATTGAGGGAAAGCGGTGTAGGTGGGCTGCGTAAATTTACAGTACCGTTCGTTTGACAAC
Source organism: Folsomia manolachei (assembly GCA_036491905.1). Lineage (NCBI taxonomy): Eukaryota > Metazoa > Arthropoda > Collembola > Entomobryomorpha > Isotomidae > Folsomia > Folsomia manolachei. The sequence goes on along the minus strand of JAAXNX010000124.1, from coordinate 33,226 downwards.
GACAAACTGTTTGACGGTTGACATGCACCAAAGTACAATTGAAAAGAAAGCAAAGAGAAATTTGTGGTGCGTAAAATCATCAACTAAATTTTTACTACGGAACAACTGCACAATGTACAAATAGGGTGGGAAAGGGGGTGAGACGGAAATATTTGTTGGATAGTATTTCCATGTTTTTACTAAAAAGGAGAAAGTTCGCAGGGAGGGATGAAAAAAAATGCAAACTAAGCAATGAAACCCATCCAATACAAATTCATCCATTTTCAGAAACCACCCCAAACTCTCAAGCAGAACTAAGCAGGACATTTCAATCATTTTGAAAATGAATTCTTGAAATGAAAAATTGACTGGGGAAAACCAGACGTTTCACTTTGGTATATATGTATGCAAGTGAATGGAATAGGTATGATACAGTTGCTTGCCTTTTCACCCAAGCAGAACGCATGTGCTTTATTCATTCACTCCATTTACTAAAATATTACCCTGTATTTGAGTAAAGTTTTATTTTATTTTTGGATGTTTGCTTATAAGCTACAGCTAACGCGATCCAGTTTACAGAAATTCATACACATTCTCTTCATCTTTTCTTGTTTCTACAGATCGCATCGCGCATCATCTGCAATTCTGCTTAGAGACAGGAGATTTACATCCCTAATCAGGGAAAGTGAAGGAATAATCATTTAACTTGATAGTGATGAGAATTCGTAATAAGCCCTTAAATCTTGGAAACGACACCTCAACAACGTAGCATTGTATGGCAAAACATCAAGTAGAAAACCGCAGTGGAACTGACGGCAAATAAACGCCATCCGTGTTAGGATATTTCTTCGTGATCAAATATATATGACAAATTTAAGACTGTATCTTTAAATAATATTATGGAGAGGGACAATGAAAATTCATGTATCACATACATCTCAAGAACAAATGTCGCAATTCACATTGATTGATTTTCACTTGTTTTACAACAGCTTCTTTTCCATCGCATTTATTATTGGGACGATTCTTTGGTTGAACAAATCTTGTAACTCATTCTTTTCTTAGACCAAGTGGGAAATTTGATGGCTACTAGTGCCTAAAAATACTTTATGTACACCCCATTGTTGAAGTTGAAGGTGGATGAAGATGACGCAGCAGCAGCAGACGTAATGCTGGTGCGGATAAAATACGTCTGGTGGAAATGGGCCGAAGGAGGCAAGAACTGTGGGAATTTATGAGTCTATGGAACCCAACCGTGTAACTTTTTCGATATGAGGGATGAGCCAAGAGAGAGCGAGCAGCTTAAAATGTTTGGACATGATATAATACCCACTAACGTTCATCGCTAAATGTAATGTGTGGAATTGGTTCTTTTCCTGACTGCAAACTCTGCTAATACTTCATCTCTCGTTTCGAGTACGTACGTCCGTAGTTTGCTTGGACTCAAGAATATTACTTTTCTACTCTTACATTTCCCACCGACCGTCCGCGTCCCTATTACTTTTTTCCTTCTGTGTGGATGGGTAGTAGAATAAGTTTCAAACAAAAATTTTAGTTGAGGTGGGTGGATAAGCTACCTACTTTTTCTACTCGACACCGACACCACCTTCATCCAATCTCTTACTCAAACTCAATCTGCAATGCCGTTTACCAGACAAACCAGGCCACCAACCAGAATAACATTCAGTCGAATGGAACACGCGAAAATTCCAATGTGAGAAAATGTATAATGCTGTTTCCTTCAAGATATGCCGCAAAATCTATAGAAAACCCATTATGGTAGGTACCTCTTAATGGTGTATAGCTGGAGGAAGAATTAGTTGGATTACTGGATATGGCTAATTTTTGCTTTACAACATAGAATCAGTAAAATAGTAATTCCAAATCTCTCGAGTCTTGTTTCCTTTGCCAAAGAAAATGAACCAAAGTTTAGCAAAAAGTATTTCCAAGAACACACACGTTACATTAAACCTTGATCCTTACCAGTGTAATGAATTGAGTACCGCTGGGGATATGTGTTCAGTTAAGCATTACCACACAAGACCAGGAACAACACTGATCACAATGCGAATATTTAGGCCAACCAGTTCCAGGAGAATTACTCTTTGTACCCTTTTTGTTAATCAAGTCTAGAGAAGTGAAAGTCTACCACCTCCCATGAATACGCATGGTTTCATGGATGTGGAGCAATGTTTCAGAACGAAAATTTATGTATATAAACTAAAAATTAGCTGGGAATAGAGCTCTCTCTTTCATCTCGCATATTGTAGTGCTACATGTTACATTGCTCGTTACTTTTACTTAGATCAGATCCCTGAGCTGATTTTCACTCTGTATAATACATAGGTAGTGGTTACCCAATGCACCACTTTAACTTTACAGAGGACTTTAGGAAGGTGTACCTTTCAAACGTGGGCCACGAACTTTATTTTGCATTCAGTAGCAAAACACGATTTCAAATTCATCACCACTCCCAATTGCCAAAATGTGAACCAAGCTTTTGCTTTTGTTTACCAGAATCAACTAAGCAAATGTAAAGTAAAACGTAACCAACTTCCAAGGAGGCAACCACCATGCACACATTTCAATTTTGCATTTATGTACTTTGCTCCAGCCGTAAAGTAACACTAACACCGCGCTAAGGTCTAATTCGAGTTTCATGAGTGAAACTCGAGCTGTGACCTCAATGTTGGTTGCACCATTAGTTTCTGAACGTGAATGGAAAATGTAGAATATTGTTTAGAGAAAGTAGAAGGTGGATGAAAAAGGAATTTGAAATTCGGGAGTTGAATTTAGTGGAGTTGAACTCAATGCATGGGCTGAAAAGTGGGCTACATAACAAAGTGAACATAAAGAATTACACCCACTCAGAGTTCACATTAAATGATTTTACATTCCGTTTTGGTGGGTTGGTTGTTGTTAGTATTTCAGAGCATATATTTGTTCATTCATATTCAAAACATGTTGGCTTTTGGTTCTGAATTGACTCGGACTCGGATCATAAACCTTGTAGTAACACCAAGTGCTAATTACTGTAACGACATAATTTCCATGTAAAATTGTGAATGGTTATACGTGGGCTTTCTGCGGACATAAGTTTGCTCTACCGAACTCAATTGGCCCTATGTACACAAATTAATACGCGAGCTAATAAGTAAAACATAAGATATTACCATTTGAAATTTGTAAATAAAACTCCAGCGGGTTTGACATAACTGAAGTTTTAACTGGTTTGGTGTACAATGTACTTTGCTCAACATATCCTACATACTATATACATTTCTCACTTAAGGTATTTTTTAATTTTCTCCACTTTCATTACAAAATACAGTACCAACAAATTTGACTACCACGATATGTATAATACGAATACCAGGTACTTATGCAAAATGCAATCTACTAAAATTAAGAAAAATGTTACTCATGAATTTTTATTTTAAGTTTGTAATGAACTCGTTTAAAATCGCCATAAAGGACTTTGCGCACATTTAATAAACGGATCACACTTAGCTTAGTTTTTAAATCCAAAGTTAGCTAGCTACACTATACTAGAGCGGATAAAGAATCACAGTTCTATGCTACTTGAGCCAACTTTTACTTTACGGCCTTGGTGGAAAATAAAACTAAACGAGCTGCTGTACAAGTTCTTATACGGCTACCAGGAGAAAATTGCAACACAACCATCTTGGGTCTTTCAGCACCGTGCCAATGCAACCGCATTGTGGAAAAAGGAGTCTGAGCCAAGCTTAGAAAAATCTGGGTAATAACTGTGAAACCATTAGCGGAAATTAATGTAGTGAAACTAACAATTTTCCTTTCTTTGGTTTAGTTCTAGAGATATTCTGCATCCCGCTTGTTTTTTACGTTGTTTTTATTGCATTGGGGGACTCACTCTTGTTTAGTTCGTTATGTCGCTGTACTGATCTGCTTGAATCGCATGCAGAGGAGAGTTGGGAAACCTAATTCTGCGTATTTTTTTAATTGTGTTCAGCAGTGATTCTCAAGCACCCCACATAAAAAGTAAGAGAGCTGGGTTGCTTTTACAAAAAATGGGTTTGTTATAAAGCAACCCGCAGGAATTAGTAGTAGTGCAAGAGATTTGGGCGACAAGAATTTGTGGGATTTCTCTGCGGGTGGTGCTGTTCTAATCTAATGTCAATGCTGTTGACCAATCCATTCAGCGAAACTTGACAAAAGTGTACACCAGCCAAGCGCTAGCTAACCAAACCACCCACGACCAAAATCACCACTATTATCGCTCTTGCCAGTCTGTAGTCTGTCTACATCGTAGGAAAACCATAAAACCATTACAATCAATCAAACAAAAGTCAACTCGAAAAAAATCCAATGTTCAAACGGTAGAAAAATGTTGTCACCTAACGGTCAAGTAGAATAAAATCTCATATATGCGAGTACTACGATTTACTTTAGTCTTCAATTCATTGTTGAAACCCCTGAGAGAAAGTCACGCGATTTTGGATTCGTTGCAAAAGATTTTAATTTCATATTAAGTTGAATTAATATTTGACTATACTAGGGCTTCTAATTGTCTTTGTATTTTAACAAATCTAACGGATAGATCAATTGCAACAGCTTTACAAATAGCAAGGCCATGATGTTTTCAATAACTCATAAAACCTTCTTCATTGTGAATCCATTTTAGAACGAATAGACAAATGACCTTCTACTACCCAGAGCAAGCTCCTGTTCACATTCCTTCAGTACAACACTTACATCCGGTCTCGTGAATGATGAAAAACTAAATTTGCCAAACTGTGATTTCATGATAATGAAAACCAGCGAAAAACGTAGAACATATCGGAAACACGAAACTTTGTGAAAATATGAGAAATCCGAGATAATAATCTCAGCCTATTCAACAGAGAAAGCAGAAATCTAAACCCTTTGAGAACAGGGCAAATAAAAAACTTGTTCAGCCCAATATAAACCAGAAAACAGAGAGCATTATGACACAAGAGTTCGAGTACAGGCTGTGAAATAAATCCTGTTGTACCCCACCCAACCAACAAGCCCAACCCTTACCAGCGATTAAGAAAAGAAACGAGGTAGAAATAAAGAAAAGCTCATGTACAGTGCAAAGCAATAGGTTCCAATTGAAAACAGAGAATCTACCACCAACCGCGTATTCAATGTTCTTCTTTTATCTTGGATTAAGACAAAAATCGACCTAGCCCGGATTCTGTGTGAGAGAGTAGTTCGCGTTCAACCAGGAAGAAATTGATTTATGGTTATGGCTGTATCAAGCTGGACGAGTAAAGTAAGCAGTTGTGTGAACGCGCAAGATTATTTTTCCAGAAACCTGATGATAGCATAAGTCTAAATTATTCACCCGTCTCTTATATACGACTGTACTTGGTATGTTTCTTGAGCTTTGTACTGATTCTGAATTCTCTGTTTAGGGATAACAATAGAAAAACTACCGTCGCCAGATTTTAATATTTTAGAAAGAGGTTGTCAGTTCTTGTCAACTTTTATTTTCATTATTTCTTTGTTTTAGCTTTTGTTTTTGGATCTGATTTAGCAACCTAAAACCCACCCACCCACACTACTTATGTATTTTACTTGGCAAGTTTTCCTATGTTCAGTTGTGTCAAATTATATAGTCCAAAGTTACATAAGAAAAGTTTGGCAAGTGAACAGGTTAAAATCAAATTCTGCACAGGATTCTTTGTGCGAAGTTTAGTTGTACACGCAGGTAAGCTAATCAAAAACTAAGTTATACAAGATTAATTAAAGTAACGAGTCTTTGTCACTGTAATTCAGTATTAAACCTCGACAAGAAATTCAGTGCAACATGCATCTTATGCACGCAAAGTTAAACTTTCTCAGTACCTACATTCGATCGGCCTGGTTTAGTTTGTAGTCCACCGGAATTTGCTCTGAATTTCCATTACTTTGTTTATTTTTCTTCCTTTACTTCTTTATCTGACAGCTAAAGTGGATTTTCTTTATACCCGCTTCCGCAAAGTGTTGTTCACTTTCGCTCAAGTTATTGACCAACACATTTCCAGTGTAAATATTCGCGAGAGAAGGAAGGACACAGACAAGAGTGGAGAAAAGTTGTTATTTGTTGGCATTCTTGCTTTCCATTACTAACTTTTTCCTTTTTGATGCAAAACTTTGGCGTGTTGCTTTCCCCACATCCGTGTTCCCATTTTGAGCAGGATTTAATAGAAGTCAGTGTATTTCACACGAATGCATATCAACACACAATTTCTAGAGTTACTTTACTGCAGACTTCCGCTTGGAAATTATGCACGGATTGTACTCCTTTTTGCAAGAACTAATTAGGCCTCGGTTTCAATTAACAAAACTACTCACTTGGATATGAGTGAATGAAGGAAAAATAAAATACAACAAATGGGCTCCCCGTTGTGGGGGCTGACTTGAGTCATGCATATCAAACGAGCAAATTTTTGGATGGTGAAATTACACCCATGAATAATGATATTGTCACAAAACAAGTATATGGATCTCGTGGTTAGCTCAGGATGCAAAAAGTGTTCAGTAAAATATTCTTACAGCTGAGGTCCAAAGTGACAGTGGTTGAAATTGGGACGCTGATGTTGGAATTTGCCGCCTGACATGTCAATCTAGCGTTGAGGTCGCTTCGCTGTAGGCGACTGAGCATCAATGTGTTTGACACCAGAGTTGACGTTATATGTTCCGACGAGACTTCCCACGTGTCATCCAACAAAGCGTTTTCACGCCACCAACTCACTTTTGGTACTGGCCAACCTACAAACAAACAAAACAAGTCAATCACTTAACCACATAAGTACAAATACATCACGACCTTTTCACAAACCCTGCATAATTCAAAGGCTTTCATTTGTTGTTCAATTAAAAGGAAATTTTATAATTCATCAAACAATTATTTTATTTTATGTATGACTTAATTCGTCAAAGTCGTCGCTCAGATTAAAATAAAATGGGTAACAATTATCAATTAAGTACGTAACAAAACATAGGTGACCGCATAAGCAAGATTACATTTATGGGAATGGCTGAGACAATAAATAGTTACGATATTGAAGTTGAACATGTGAGAGCAATTAACTAATACACGAGTCAAAGTTAAAAAACGAATGGTTCGCCTCGTCGACAAGATGGATGTTTAGACAGACTCAGACTAAACATGCAATGCGTAGATGGGCATATACAATGCTGAAACCACTGGAAAGTGCATCTCGGAATGGCATTTTGTTTGACCCAAAATATAGCAAACACCATGTCCAACTTATGAAACCCGTAATTAAGTAAAAAGTGAAACTTCCAGTCAAACAGCACTCAACGAGTTGAAGCACTTAAATAATAAAATATGCATTAACAAGCCGAGCAAATACTTTCATGCTCAACTACGGTATCCTCATTTTTCACCAAACCAAATTATATAATAAACGGAATTTGAACACAAACTCAAGCTAAAAACGTCGAATCCTTAAAACATTTTTGCAATCCTAACGATGTCATGGGTTAACTGATTTGCTGCATAAACCGTTGTACCTATGTTATGTTAACATGCATTTTAATGACCATTATTGTGTCAAGAAACAATCACTTTTACATCATTCCCTTCAGATTTTGATGAGTTACACAACCCCGTGGTCATTATATATTTAAAAAACGCTAAAAACACAACGCATTGTTGCTCAGAATGCCACGAGCACAAAACTTTGAAAACAGCCCCTGTCTTAAAAAATTATACGGTGCTCCGTGGTTTTATGTTACATGTCACAGTAATTTAGATATACAAAAGCATTGCCAACTTGTAAGTACTCTTAAATTGTTGGATTTTCCAATAAGTAATTTTTTACAGTAAGTTTGTTGCTTTGTCCAGAATTCTTAATCTTGCTTGAAACGGTTTACAAGTTAGCAACATCACAAATTTCGACTCACGCTCAAGCCAATAATACCAAATGATGACCTTAATATCCATTACATTGGTTTAAAAGCAAATCAAGCAGCTGGATATTTATACAACTTGCAGTGAGTAAACGACCATGTAAATACTTACTGATAATGTTTAGTTGATGTGCACACTAATTTACTTGATGTCTCAAAATGCGTGATGCATGTTAAACTTACCATTATGCGCTATGCAAGTAAGTGTCAGTGAAGAACCTTCATTGTATGGCCCGATCATCATGGAGTTCATTTCTGTTCCTCGCTCGTCAACGATGACTACTTGTTTTGGTGGGACTGTAAATCACAAGTAAATTGTTTGTTAGTTCATGTGTATTATTACAATAACATCATAAAATTTTAGAATTGTTTATAACTATCATTTTGACATTCCAACGAAAATAATAACAATCATTACATTCTTGCATGCAACATATCGAAGTATCATCCCAGCTATTAAAGTCTGCAGCAAGAATTAAATCATCTATGGCCGAACGACAAGATTTTTCGGTTTAAGCTACTCTCTCAAAGAATTCATCTTGTATTTTTTGTTCTACCTGGTTTGTTAAAATCAGTACTTTGAACGTACAACAAATTGTATGTCCACAAGTATAAACAACTGCAACACGAGACTTATTGTGCCGTTTCCGTCAGTGCATATTGTTAAAAAACAAGGCGTTATCAACCATGCCACCGCACTGACAATTCTCCCAGCTCCCGCTGTCGATCATTGATTAGTGAAGCCTTCAAGAAAGTCACTCATTGAAATCATACAAAGTTCGCCACCGTCACGATTTGGTTAAATACGGATTAGTTACAGTAGCTAATGATACGGGCAGAACCAGTTCGTCATCATTCAAGATTATTTGCTCAAATGTGTTTGGCGTTAGCATTTTGGTGGTGCGTAAAAACGCGTTCATTCAAGCTTGTAAAACGTGGTTTTCATCTTGATACTGTTCATTCTTGTGACTAAAAAGATGATAATAATAACTTCTTATGCAAGTCTTGTTCTTTTACGCAATCCACACCAACCCGTCGTAGGTGGGACAGAAGAGAAAGTAGGCACAGAATGAGAATGAGGATGGCAAAGCAGAGGGAAAAAGCAGAAGACTCAGTGATATGATTGTGCATGTTCTTTTCTCGGATGTGGATGATATGTCGGCCTATTTTATTACCCATTCTTGAATTTGTTAAGACAGGACTTGGCACTGTTCGCATCTAACTAAACCATCAACACGACGTAGTCGCATACCAAAAGACTTTTGGGAAGGAAATGGCTTTGTTCAGCTCACTTATGTCATACAATCCCCATGCTCTGGGAACGAACAACTATGTTGAACGGAGAAAAGTAGACGGAAGGAAGTGAGGCGTAATGAAAAGAAATGAAATAAGGCTAAATTATTATATTTCGCCCATCACATATTAGCATAATATCATAGGCGGGGAAAAAAGATGAAGGAATATATAAATGAATATGTGGAGGGACGGAGAATTTCTTACTACCATCCAACCAGCCATTTGTTTTAACGAAAGAAATCCTTATCACTCGCTGGCTTTAAAATTTGAATGCGAGTCATTTCCGCAAAGTCAAGCCACGGTACGGCTCCCTAGCTGCAAGGCAAAATTTGCAAAAAGAAGAGACGAAGCTCGTAAAATATTACATCAAGAAAATGTCCTCTGGCTTGGAAAAATCTCAAAATGTTTTGCACATCCACACATGGTTGTTATCCTCTTTGGCATGAATTTTTTGCTCGTCTTGTTTACTAGCAGATATGAGAAGAAGATATTAAAAATGTTTATCAGGATTCAGATTTTAATATTGTTAGGTTTTGTCATTAGGTTTGCGGAGAAACAGAATTATAATTCAAATTGCAGGATTTTCCGGGAAGTTTTATATATGAAAAATACGCCAAAAATTAGGTCGAAATATTGCGAATCAAATAATTTGGTTTCTAAATATTTCAGTTTATAATAAGTGTTGGGAATTTTCTCATAGTATTTTCGAAAATCAGTTAACGCAAAGAGGACTTGCATTAATTTTAGTTAAAATGCCATTCATGCCCTAAAAAAATATCATAACCCATACACAATTTTGACGAATTGCTTGTCGTACCAATAAGTCAAAACAACAACTTGAAGGAAAGAAAGCAATGCACAAGTGTTTTTGTGTTTTGGTTGGATTCGTCAATGATTAAGTGATTATCATGTTGGCTGTTGTGTATTGGTTAGTGAATGTGACGAAACTTCCCCGTCGAGACGAGATGAGAGTTATGTAATAATGCACTGTTACATGTTTCTTTTGTTCCTTATGAATTTGCTGACTGAGTACAAGGGAGACAGGCAATAAATCCTGACTATTTTTGACACAATGCACTTTAATTTACTAAATGGGCTGACTCCCTCATACGCCTCAGTCGCTCTGGTATTTTCTCCACCAACCAACCAACTTCAAGATTGTTTCCCGTCATGTTCAATAATCCCCTTTTATCATCCCTGATTTCCACATGCCGTAAAAAATCTTTCATTTATCAAATCGCAAAATGTTAATCTGACGTTGTGTTCCAAGTCAGTCAAATCCTCATCCCCGATTCTCACCCGCCCACAAGTCGTTCCTTCCATTTTGATTTTATTTATGGCAAAATTTACATTCCAAATTTATTTACATTTTTATTGCAAACAACCAAACACGTGTAGAAATGAACATAAGAAGTATGAGACTATGCATGACGGATAACTATGTTAGATAGATCATTTCGTATCTATGTCCGCCGGTTAACTTTCCCGTCTTTCTCAATTTCCTTTTCAGAAAAGCAAATTCTGCCTACAGATTATTTCCTTACAAAATAAGATGTGTTTCATCATTATCAGCGAGAAATCATGCAACTAAACTTGAATTATGTCCACGAGTCACCACGGTTGAATTTTATTGTAATAAATTATCGAGATGGTATGATTATCTTGTTACAAAAGAAAACATTTACACCTTTTTAAATTCAAATCCACTTCAAGCATGGTAAACAAGCCATAAGCAGTAACTTATCAGAGTGGAAGAATTTTGAAAACTGTTTGATATGAACATATTATCTTACGTTGCTATTGAATGAGTAATCTGCCATATAACAAAGCATAAAACACAATCCTTAATAAATAGGCGTTGGGTCTGTGCGTGTCTACAATCTAATCCTTGCACGCTTACCACACCACAATAGGAATCCTAATCATGAATTAGTTATTACTAAATCAGACATGAGGCTTATCTTTCATCTCCATAATCTTCATTTCCTTCCTACCCATATCCATCTTCATTCGATAATGATTATCACGACACTATAACCATCCGCTTCAGGCATGCGGTGCTGTATAACACTGCACCATTTTACTGAACTCTTGAATTTTACGTAATGCTGTAAGTGTGAAAGCACCGTCGTGTTGTATTCAGATAGTTCTGCGAAAGATATGAAATGTTGAATCATTCATCCTCCTCCGGAAATAATCTCCATCAAAATCTATTATTAATAATGTGGTGAACTTGAACTTGGCTAAGTTTCCAACTTACTGCAGATTGCAGTGGATGAATGTGGTTCGTGAAATGGAGGCAGATACATACATAGGTGCATGTCTAAGTATACTTTGAGAATTTCCAAATAAAGACCTTGATAATGTTTTCCTGCCAGCTCTGAACAACCACTTCATTTGGAAACCCTACAGAATTGAGATACTTTAATGTTCTGTATTTATCGCATGGTTTTACTTTGGATTCCGCCTTGTTTTAAGTTCAAAATCTAATGAGAAACATTCTCTAAATATGCGATATATACTATCTAAAATATTATGAGCGGAAATTAAGAGAACACTGGAGTAATGCTAAAAGCGTCATATTTTATTAGAAAAACACATTCAGTAGGTTTGATAATTGGTAAGAGAACAGCATATTTGGCACCTTTATTCAATCGCATTTTAAGTAGTTAAGCCTTGTTATATGGAGCGAGCAAGAATGAAGGCGGTGTTGGTACGTATTAATTGTAATGTTTTCCAAACGGGTTAAAATTGAAAAGTTGAAAAACTTTACATTTCGTGTCGAACCAAAATAAATCTTTGTGATTCTTTGTTTACTTATTTGATTTTTTTCTCCTTTTTGTTTCTTGAAGTTCTACAATGACTAATTGAAAATAACTGGGTGCTTATGCAAAGGCATTTATTAAATTTTTTCAAATGCTTGTGAGCTATGCGAGCAGATCCCCTTTTTGTAAAACAATGCATAATAAACACCCGCCCACTCCAGTAATTCCCCTCATGAAATGCAACAATAGTATTGTTACAATACTATGGGAGAACTCGCGAAAGAAATAATGATACCCAAGTACTCGCAGACGTTTTTGAACAGGAACACAAAATGGCTAATGTGTCATGGTGTGTAACAACAACACCAGAGCACTAAGCAATGGTTGTTAATACGATACAAGCAAAAGCAGGACAAATTGAACATTACAGCTGTAAATGTTCTTCTTTATTGTTTTACTCAGGTAATAATTAACGGCAGCGCCGCACAGCTGGACACTCCCTTTCTCTTAAGGTTGTGTTTTCTCTGGGAATGAACAAAGCAATATATTTTGTCCGGGTGGCGGAACACTACAATGAAACCATCGTTTGTTCAAACTACCAAAATAATGTATCAGCATCAAACGAGCTGCTGGACCTGGACCATGATCAACTAAAGACCAAACAAGCATTCTTGTATTTAGGTTGGTTGGTAAAGTTCAACTCTCCTTCCGACACAGACCCACTTTCTACATCCCACCGAAACATTCCCACTGGACAGGAATTGGAGGATACATGCCTGTGGAATATTAGCTGCATCAAGAGTAGGAGGCTATGCACTCAACTTGGATTCCTAATTTACGAGGGGTAACGATATTGTGGACAGTGTAATATATGGGTTCTTTAAATGAGTTGTCTGCCAGATCATTACCGGAATATTGTAGCAGGGTAAGGATGTGGCATTAAATAGAATAATATTCATGTTTTTTATGGAACACCTTTAGTTAGTTCATGAGGATTTCAGATTATTTTTAGTTTGTGCTGGACGTGTTATATAAGAAGGACTGTAAAGCCGCAAGGGATCCTATTCTTTTTATTCAACGACTCTACTCGTTTATGGTTTCACTTTCATACGGGTGAAATCACAGGCTAAATCTTATCCGGGGATCGGGTAATGAGCTTTTCTCGTGTAAATTACATAACAAATCCAAGCAAGATTTCCTCCCATTTCCTCAAACTGGTAAAATCAATAAAGTAAGGAAACACGGCAAATATTGGAGGCAAGCATGGATATTTGGATAGCGTTTAACAAAATTGGTTCCTGTATTCAGGCCTGGGTATGTTGGAACATTCAATTCAGTTTCAATAAAGTTTCGTTTACGGAATTTACTTATGCAACATGCACCAAATATTAGCGAGGTCAGGCCAATTATCTGAAAATGAATATCTTGGCAGAAAAGTTCTACACATTCTAAGCGATTTGGCACAATTTTATTAGAATCTGAAGCCCATGTAATAAAATAATAAAGCTTGTCCATAGTACATCATAAATAATAAAAATCTATGCCGTTAACCTAGCATATTTCTTACGAAATCTATGCAAGTACTACTTTCTAATAGAACTAGTCCTTTGAAATTATAATCACAAATCATAAGATTGCTGTACATGGATTGAATCACGACAAAGCTCTGGACTAACGTATATGAAATGAAAGGAAAACTCAGCAGCATTAATTGTTGATGTATGATTGAGCCATAATGCAATAGAGCATGAAAGCTAAGCTAGTTGGCGTTATGCAGAGAAATTACATGACTTAATTGTAATGATGCAATTAAACTCGTATAGTTTAGGACGTTTTTCAGGTTTACCTTAACAACAATAAGAGGCAAATGCCACTTATTGTGAGTTAGATAAAACTGTACGTGGCACAACACAATAAAATAAATTCCAAGAAGTATTAGCATTTCTGGTAAAAAAAAGGATTAAAACTACTAAATGTATGCAGTTGTGAGCAAACACAAATATTGGGCGAGTATTTAATAGTAAGTAACTTCTTTGACTGAGCTTTTAAAAGTGGAACGTTCCCGTTTTTTGTGAAGATTATGTAACCGTAAAATAAACTGGCTACATTCCTTAGCTCAACAAAATCTACTTAATTTAATGCAGCTCGTTGAGTGATGCAATGCAAGTGCATCAGCCAATAAAATATAATTTTACTTTTTTAAAGCAAAAATTCATCAATAAAACTGAGCGTTCTGACGATGAAAAGTTATTATATTTGTAAAAGCTTAATCCTAACAAGAGAGTAATCCGTCTCCAATCAATTCAATCTTGTGCCTAACAAGATTTTTTCCACTACGTCCATAATTCCATCAAAGATGCCAATTAGAGATTTCATCTCACAGAGAACATGAAACTATGGACTGGCGTTTAAAAAAAAGTAGTAAAACGAGGCACTTAGAACCGTCCAAGAACTTACGGAGCAATAATATTTGCTAGCTTGGAGCAAAGGACATTGGTTTTAGTTTTGTGGTTATCATTTTACAGGGGGATAAAAATATGATACCTTCCAGACAAGTGAATCATTTCTTTTAAAAGTAAAACGGCTTATTTTCTCCTAAAAAATGCATTCCATCACATCAATATTGTGCACCATGGTAGAATAACACACTCAGTCTTGGATTATTTTACTTCTTTCTCACGTTCCGTTTACTATGCTCTGCACTTCCTGCTGCATGGATTCATTTCTACATTACACTGGCAAAGAAAAATTGGAAATGGACGAGAATGGAAGAAAATTCTTCATGTCACTGAAATGAAATACTGCTCATTGTCAAGGGTAATCAAAATCCATTCACCTTCTGCTCCCACACATAAAGCGTGATATCCACCAACCACACAGTCATAGATTGCATCTCAAATTCGCCGTTCATCTCGTCGCCTCGAGGAAATGCTTTTTCAGAAAGAAGCGGATTCTTATTTCTGCAAGCATGAAATACCGGCTGAGCGAGTTTCAGGGAAAAGTATAATCTTGAGTTGAAGCAGTGGTGATGTGAAAAAGGATGAAGCAAGAATAAATATTTTAAAGAGAGAAGGTGACAAAGTGCTCCAGAAAGCTTTAATGCAATGCAATCTCTCAACTTATCTGGACCCCGTCAAATAGTCCCCACACATATGTATTGCTTTAAAAAACCGACATAGTGCACCTACAGACAGATATCCCCGATTTACAATTCAATGACTGGCTGATTCTATCCTTAAAGCTGCCGGGCAAAAAAACAGTTTATACCGTAACTTTTACAGATACGTCAAATAGCCCTACGTCGAATTAAACCGAAAACAGAACATACGGAGGGAAAGATGATATGGATGTTAGAATGAACACTACCGTTAAAAGAAGCATCGACATCGACAGATCACTTTTTCAGACTAGCCGACATGACAAACATAACAGAACACTCTGTTAAGCACCCACCCACTAGTGCTATTGCCACCCTACCGTACTCAAACCTGATCTTCGTCCACCCATCGTATCTCATCTCAGCCGAATTGAAGAAAGTAAAGCTCCTTCAGTGGCAGTCGTGGCTTTTTGTGTAAAGAGGGGAACATGCATAATAGATTCTAGAATCAAATTTAGATTCAACTCTCGTCCCAAGTGTAAGTCTCACTTCAAGCCCAAGTTGACTGCTTGCCTGTATCCAAACTCTAAAACGTGCGTCAGTCAAGGCCAAGTAAAAATTACACGTTCAATTTATTCCTTCAATATTCTTTCCCTCACTCAAACTTCTCTACTTTATGAAATGAATGGTTTCAAAGACAAAGTGCAACGTGAATAGAAAAGGCCGGTAGATGAATGTTTTCTTGGATCATGCCATGCGGTGTGGTTGAGCTGATAGAACGATCATATAGACAGAAAAAAGTTCTTGAATATTCAAGATAAGTCTGTTGGTCACGTCCATTTACTTATTTCACAGAAGAAAGCTTCTCAACCAAGAGTGAAAACAATTTCTCACTTTCTGCACTCTTTCAACGGTTCAACTAACCTCGTGGCGAAAAGAAAGCACTACCGATGGGTTGACTTGCATGCATATTAGTAGGCACATATTGGATAAAAAGATGAAAAGCCAACTAAGCGGAGGCGAACAAGTGCTTCCGAACTGCCCACTTGGATTTGACACGATTACATACGTCTCTGTCAGACTCTGTGACAAACTTTACTTTGTTATTCGTGTAAATACTTGCACGAGTCGATCGATGGTAATTTTAAAGCCACTGACTTTTTCATCATATGGAATAACGTACTGTATTGTTGTTTCGAAATATATGGCACCGAATTTGATGCCTTTGTTTATCCCGTATCAAGCAGGCATTGAAATTGAAAACGGAGAGAAGAAATTTCAAACACCAAAACATCTAATCTTAATTGGAATTCTAGAAGAATATTCGATCTCAAGTTGCACTTTTGTGTGACTCGAGCGATTCGAATGTGTAATTCTAGACGCAACAGAAAGATGCGCCGTTTGACATAAACTCGTTTTGAATCTAAAAATTTGATTTCAGTCGATGGACACCTTGAATGAAATCCGACTAAATGATGCAGCTCCACTACCTAATGAACCGTTTCCCTGTAATAATAAGTTGGAATTACATTACTATACAACAGATCTTGTATAGTTCAAAGCATATTGTGTTAAAACAATACAGTATAATCTGTCATCAACTAAAACAAGTCATGCTATTTCAATTGGCAACACTAATCCGGACCTTGACTGGATTTTGGCACCATCCCCTGTTTTTCTTGTAACATAATGCTTGTTCAGAATTTGAGAGTCCTCCTCGGTAATTCCTCATTCGTCACTGGTTTATGCACATCTTTCAAGAAACTTTCCTCCAACATGGATATGCCTAGTATTTGGTGTATTCTTTACTAATAGAATGAAGTACAAACGATCGTAAGATTTAGTTTTTCAAGTGACACTTCTCCACGGGTATCCAAGATTTTTTGGCGGCGTTGGCTGGTTGGTTAGTTGGTCCTTGGCTTGGCTTGACTTGTGGTCCTCGAACTATTCACAAAAAAACTCTACACTCCAAGTGGAAAAGTCCAGTTCAGCAAGCTAAGCCAAGCCAAAAACCAAATATCTAAGATCCGACCCAACAATTCTGTTTTTTTGTTTTGGTGTTTCTTTCCTTTCCACAACATACAAGAATAGATTGCATTGAACATTTTCTACATCCGAGATACACTTTGGTCCAAGTCCTCGTTATGAGCAGACAGAGAAGAAAGCAGTCACACAACCCTTATGAATGGTCTGGAATCTGGCTGCCTCTCGATTACTTAGGTCACTATTTGGACTTTTGTCTCAACTATTCTACACAGTTACACACTTGGCTTCACATGAGAAAGTCCAACCACAGCATAGAATGACATTTGCGGATAAGTTTTGACTTGGTTTAGGTTTGGTAGTTGTGCACAACTGGGAGGGAAGTCAAGTCAACTTCTTGAGGACAACAACCAACAGAACGACTGCAAAAAATTTGGAAATAAGTCGAACCGGCAGGGCAGACTAAGCCAAAAAAGTAAAGTAGAAACGGAACCCTTAGCCCTCCCAATCCCAATCACCACATCCTGTCGAGAAAAGCTTTGTCGATTGCTGCCATTACAGCCAAGCCCAGTTTGGCTCGCATGGTCTGCAATTGTCGTTCCCTTCCTCCGGTCGTCCACTTGAAGAGTAACATTATTGTTTCAAAAAAACTGAATTTCTACAAAAAAATCTTGAGCAAACAAAAAATCGAAATGCCACAGTCACCAGTTCTCCAAGATGATGAAAAAATGAAAGTAATGTCCAACCAAGCCAGTGCAAAATACGGAACAATGGCTTGTACAATACACCATGCAGCTCATAATCTCAACAATTGAACAATATAGTAAAACGACCATTTGAAGTTTCTTAATATTTCTTGCATCATGCTTCAGTTCATTGGAACATTATGGACTGACGACGGAGCCAGATATTTTGCCAGACAAAAAAACTCTAAATGAGTACTAATAATCTGTATCGGACAAAAAAATGCCTCTAATTTTTGGCTTTGTGTACAACAATCAAAATCAGATTCTAAAAGATTAATTCATCATGTGGTCCAGCCACATGAAAATACAAGACAAAATCAAAAACATGGATCCCAAAGTATACACTCTAATAAATTCAATGCAAGTAGTTGTGTAAGAAAATGACTTACTAATGACGGTAAGGTTGACATGGTGGTAAATTGTGGCCGAATTCTTGTAGTCAATACGACATTTATATAATCCAGCATCGGTCTCTTTCACGTTCTCAATAATTAAGCTCGGTGGATCCGCGGAAGTTCTGAAATATGCCCGTCCACCCAATGCTTGCTCATTAGACCAGTGTTGAGCTTCTTCAATCTGCTTCTCTCGAGCGTCCAAACTGCAAAAAAAAATCCAATCATTAGTTCAACAAGCAATCAAAATCAGTCCTCCTCTACAACACTTAGGTACGCATGTAATATCGGTAAACCACAAATATAATAATTCTTTTTCTGAAGTGAACAAAACGATCATCTGCTTGCTCTTTGTATTTTTCTAAGAATTTCTAGTAAGCAGCAAAATCGAATGGGTATGACGGCAGGCAGACTTTTTTTTATCCTTTCACACAACATCGAACGAATTATTTTGAAATGATGCCAACCCTTGGAGAAAAGAAAGCTGTAGAAGGAAGACCACTTTACTTTCTCTCCTGCCTTCTTACTTTGACTACATTTTTTTCCAGCAATTTCAACCATTTTGGCTCAGCTTGCAAAAAATTATACCTACGGCTGAGCTAGTCGAACCATTAAACATTGTAATAATGGCATCGCATATCTACCGCAGCTTCAATTTACAATGTAGTTGGCAGTTTGGTAGTGGTGTGGTGTGCACCCGCTCAGCAACGACACTTAATATATCGACTCAGAGAATAAATGTAACAATGGAAAGTCATATTTTAGCTTGCCCAATAAAATACGAAAGACAGCCAGAAAGTTTAACAACCAGTGCATGCCAGACCAGAGCTTACCGGTTTATAGCTACTTCAGCTCAGTGAAAGTTTTCACCGATTTTTCTTAGTTTCGTATTTTTATACACTCAATTGATTGCCAGCAACTTTAGCCGATTCCACCAAGTCAGCCAGCTCTGTTCTTTTCTATATTGCGTAATTCAATCCATTTATTTCCTTCTTACATTTGAAATGTTGAATGTGCTACCCAGTTGCTGGCCGTGCTCATACTTTGCTTTGAATCTGAGGAGGCAGAACTGTGTCAGCCAAGAAAAATGAGAGAGTTGGTCGAGTATAAATAAATTGCTGTTTTGACGTTTCGGCAATTCACGTCAACTTCAGGCAACCTATTGGCCGAAATTATCCTGCAATTTTCAACTTTGCAATATTTCAAACGGATCATTTGAAGCGAAAACTTCTTTGGTTTCACCCACTTCCACCCACACACGCGCTGAAGCTGCTGGTTACTAGTTTAGGCGTGGAGTTATACTCGTAATATTGTGTGAAATCAGGTTTCGCCAGCTAAATTGGAAATTCATTGGCAAGCAGAATAATTTGAAATTATTAATTTCCAGCCATTTAAGACTTGCCTGGAAAATGAAACCCAGTCGAAAAATGACGATTTCTTGTCTAATGATTCGTCAGCTGCCTTTGCTTGTTTTACAGAAAGATATAAAAAAATGATTTGTTCCAGAGTTTGTTAGTTAAACTTATTATCTCATCAACTAAGTGAAGTATGTCTGTTACCAGAGTTCAAGGTAACAACAGCAAAAGTACTGTACAATTGCATAAAATATAGAACTATCCATAACTCATAGAAAATCTCAACACAATGACCTGGTTATATTCCTAGTATGCAGTTTACAGTTCATGCTTATTCTTTATAGGAAAAAAGTTTTGCTTAATAGTCTAACTTTGTAATATACAGTTTAAAAAATAAAATAAAAATCGTCTTATTTACAAACGACGAAAGGCAGGGTCATAAAAAAGAAATTTATTTATTTACCAGATGGGTTATCTATTTGTAGCAACATGAATTTGAATTGAGAAACTCATCTCCAGTGAGTGAGTTGTGTCTGGCATTTCCAGCCATTGCTTTAGAAAGTTTGGTTGTCAAATGGAGAAATTCCAAATTCTGGAAATAACTTTGCTGAAAATGTGTCTAACGTGATGCGATGTTTGAATAGAGCAATTTTCTACTTTTATCAGTTTATTTTATGCTTTCAAAAACTTATGAAAAATGAAGACAGCAAAAAATGCCCTGTCCCTCCATTCCAAACATACTTCAACCCTGGACAACAATGCCTAAAATGGGAATAACTCTGTCCGCAATAGCTTACTACGGTCGAGGAATACTGGGGAAGAAACGGGAGAAAGTTTAGTCAAAGAAATTAAGCATTCCTCTCGATTGTAGAGAAAACATGCTAAATTCAACTCAACTCAAGCTCACATTCCTCCCGAAATAAAATGAGATGCACGTGGTTTTGGTATAAAATGCATAAAATCCAAGGCGTGATTGTGGATGTTGAGAGAATTCACTGGGGAGAAAGTTAAAGTCAAAAACCTCTGAATTCAGTTTGCATGTACTCCGCCGTAGAATCCTGTGCACCAAAAACTTTGTAGTAAATTCAAATGTGATGATTATAGTGGGCCAAGGGTGGATGGAATGAATAGCAGAGAAATAAAGATGGGATATAAAACTGGCTGGCTGGGAACATTTACAGACCACTCAATTAAAATTTCCATAAATCGGGCAACGCACAGAATAGAATTTGAATGTTAGCATTTTCTAGTATGGGTAGTTTGAGCACTTCGATGGATAATATGGCCCCTTGGCGTCGAATACGCACCAATCGCTCGTATTAACGATGGAAGAAGAACTTATCTGACATTGGTCTGGGTTGACTGAGCTACGAAGTAAGCGATTCTCTTCTTTTTCACGAGCCTTACCCCTGAACAATGCAAAACTGTAAACTGCGGTGATTGTCTCTCATAAAATTTGAATGACTTTACACCCTATAAAGTTAATACGGTTGTACTAAAATTAGGTCCGAATTTAACTAACCATTATTAAAACATGTTTAATTTTAGTTGGGTAAATATAGACGAATGTAAACTGTGATGAATTTACTGAGATGAAATAACTCAATTTAATCGTGATATCAAAACCAACTATTTAACCGTTCGTTCCCTGCATGCATTTTCCGTGAATGAGTCTGAACTGTTCAACGGTAAAAATAAGGCATTGCCTTCTTCATGTCGTTCATCCAACTTAAGTTTGGTCGTTAGTTACGTATGATTTGGGAAACCTTACCTGTAAATGACAGCCGACGTATTTCTAGACCAAAGCACCAACCGAATTTTATCTCCGGAAGCAACATTTAAATCACAAGGAAGTTCGGCAATATTCCCCAGCACGGCTTGTACTTGATCTGCCACCACTGAAATACAAAAGAATAATTCAATTAGTTTTGGAGTCTTGAATGTTTTACATAAAAACCGCATTAAATTTAACTAGATATATTTCTTACTTATTAACAAACTCATTAATTAAATTTCGAGATTTAGCTCTGATTTCTTCCGGGTTTTGTTTCAACAGTTTAATGGCTTTTAATTGATGAAATGTGTAATTTTATGTGAGCAGCAAAGCTAATTACGAAAATTAAAGTTGAACGACTTACACACTGCAATAAGGAACAGATACAAGATCAAATTACGAGATGGAATGAATATTTGGTTGGAAAAGTGGAAGTGGTGATGACATTTAGTTGGCAAACAGGAGCAATACCATTTAAGGTGAGAATGAGCACGAGGATAAGTTTCTATAATAAATTCTCGTCCCTCGTCGCTGACATATATTTTCCTTGTGTTGGATTATTTCCCCTAAATTTTCGGAACAATCCACCTTCAACAAAACTCATTTTGAGTGAGCCAAGCACAAAAAAGGGCATCTGACCTATTTTCGTATTCTCTCGATTCAATCCAACCAACCCAGAGTCACCCATGAGAGGACAGACTCACTCCTCTTCAATCTATACAATTGCCCGTCGACAATTCGACACTTGAATCTTTTGTAGTCATTTCTGAGCAGAATTTCCAATCCAATGGCCAAAATAGAAAAGAAGTTGATCGTTGATGGAACATTTCCCTAGACTCCCACCCCTCTGCTTTTCTTGCCTTAGTCTTGAGGGAATGTTGGGATACAGAGAGGAAGCAGACAGGTTTCATTGAAGCAAATTCTAATGCAATCGTCTAATGTGGAATAGAGCATCAACCCTTTGCTTAGCTGAATAGGGGACGAGCATTGAGAAAGAAGCAAAAAAAGAATGGAAGAAATTGAAACGCAGAGAAAGTTTAGTCGGAAGAAATTGGTCGTAACGACACGGTTTAAAATATCAACAATAAAAGTTCCTTCATGGAACTTTGTCGTAAAACTAAGAAAATTTATGGCAGGGAACAAAATGACAAAGATTGGAAGAAATACAAAATCAAAATCCCACATACAATTCCAAAACATTTTAACCAAGCCGCGCAGGGAAGAAATATCGACAGAAACTCGTGATATTTATGTTTTGACGACCCAAATTCATAGCACGCCAAAAGAAAACGGGTTTCAGAAAATCTCGTGGATTCTTAAGGTAAGACACTGAATTTTGTTTATGGATTTCAATTCCTAAAATCAGTGTTATGGGTTTGTGGCGAATTACAACCCAAATAAATGATTTAAGTTTTCGTTTGCACTTTTAGTTGACGCTAACATTCGACACTGGAAGTGAAGACTGGATGCCAAAATGAATCTCACGCTGAGAATCACAAAGATTTAGTCTGCCTCAAATTATTAATTACACTTGTATTTGTAACTCGCATTCGAAAGCATAGTAAATTGGCTTCCTCTATACATGACTGTTTCTTAATAATTTACTAACAAAAAAGATGCAATGCTATTCTCAAAGTATTTTTTATCAATCATTTGGACACCACTCGCATCTTTGCTAAAATTTGCATGAAAAGTTCCGAATTCATGACAACCACATGGAGATGAGTGCCATTGATGAATGCTAATCTTGCATAATTTCAAAACACAAAACGTTGCTTAATGATAATGAACTTGCTGAAAAATGTGCTGATCGGACGGTAATATAAACCATGGTATGTAACTTTGTACCCACAAGATTCGCTACACTTTCAGCTCAACTGATATAGAATATAATAATATAGAATGGACTTTTATTGGACTTTGAATTTTGTAATTACCCACTGCAACTCTATTAATACAAATTCTTTTCCCGACATCATTTTAGTCAACTCGCCGTAAACTGATCAGGATTTTGAGGTGTGACTCCTTTACTTCCTCGAGAAAGAAAGGGATGAGCAACTAATGTTTCCCGTCAGTGACAAAGTGCTATTTAAAACCGACTAATTTCATTGTAATTTCCAAACGCATTTGTGTTAGATCCAACAACATGTGGTGGACAATTGATTCCTTCAACACTCGATACAGGTATTATTTATCAAATCATAAAGAAAGTCGACGCGAATTTATTTTGATAAAGCTGCTCCAGGCGCAGATATCGAAAAGTAGCACAGCAAAAATTCATCATTTTGTCTAAATTCTTGACAAAGAATTGGATGGGTTACGCAATAAGACGTTATTTTTATGATTATTTTAATTTCAGGTCAATCAAATCAACGTACCCGGGAGTGGGACATAATGGTGAGCTTATTTTTACTATTATTTTTTGTATAAGTATATTTGGATAGTTTCATATAGACATAAAATTTCTGGAAATACATAAAAAAAAATTTACTGTTTATAATTTTGATTATTGTTATAAAACTATAAACAAGATTTCTATGTAATAAGTAGGAGCCCTACTTAGAGTAATGATTTACGTAAAGAACAAAGTATTGAATCTAGTTTATTCTATAATAGTAGAAATTTCATTTCTCTCCAAATTTACAATGTGGAAAGAATAAGTCTTGCTTTGGTTAAGGATATATGACTTGAAATGTATTATTACTCATGAAAAATGTCTTAATAATTCTGCAACCAGTGTCAGAAGTAATGACCTATAAAATTGCATATATGCTTTTTATTCGTTAATTATTGTTTGATATCCAAAATTTCTATCGTTCATTCAAGAATAAGTTGCAATTTTCTTTGTGTGCATCCACAAGTTTACAGTTGTATTTGAAAATAATCCCCTAAAATCCATGCCGTTTACTTGTTTTATGAATCTAAAAATTGGTTAACCTGGATAACAATTAAGAGGCATATTATTCAAATCAATATTTTACTTGCGGCCCATTTTCGATTAAAATACATTGTACTTTTAGGAATTCACGTGCCTTCATTTGTTGGGAAACCATCCTTTAAAGTAACTGTTCGTAAACCTCATCTTCCTGAACCCATAAACAAATCAAATGACGTCCCTAAGACTTTACCCAATCCCGTTTTGGTGTCCACCCATCCAATTCCTTCGCGGAACTCCATTTTCTGTCCATCGTCTTATAAAGAGAATGTCCCGACTACGACACCGAACCCAACAAAGTATGCTGGCGCAATGAAACACATATTTGATGGCTTTGGGAGTTTTAAAACTAAACGTCCTACAACAAACTGTTCCCAGACTTACTTATCTTCGCCACCAGCAAGAATTGACCCTTTCCCTTTAAGTATCGCTCCAACTCCTTTGTTAAACATGGACAAAAATGAAGAATACAAAATGAAGTCGATGGCTGATGACAGGAGCCGCATAGCCTCTATCGATGCAAGTTCTACCACTGCTGAAGAATACTATGAGGGTCTTTATGGTGGGGGAAAGCCGGATTATAGTTCCAGAACAACTCATTTGAAACTGAAAAAGATGTCCAAAGATCAAATGCGTAAAGCTCAGGACATCGCAGATTTTGGGACATCTAATTGCACAACACCAAAGCTTAGAACAAACACGGGAAATGAAACTCCTTCATTCAAAAAAACTTTTAAAAAAATATTGAAAAGCTTTAAAAAAAAAATTGGATTTGGAAGTAACCCACAAGATGGTGGTGATAAACCAGAAGGCCAGGATCCATCTGCTAACCCACCGACCCAGCCTTCTGCGACCCAGTCTTCTACGACCCAGCCTGCTCCTGCACAAACAACAAGCACAATTGCATCTGGGTCATTGTTTCCCAGCTCCCAACAATTTGGGAGCAATATGGCGCCCTACCACGGGCGTACACTTCGTCTAGGAGGAAGGGATGTTCATATAGATGACGGAATTTTACAAGACGATGGAGAATTCGGAGACGACCTCGTTGATTCGATTATGGAACAAGATATTTTAGTTGCACACACACTAAGGAATGCCCATCAACTCAGCTTTCTTCCGAGTCATACTGTGTTGCAGAGACTTGATGGAACTTTTCAAGTTCATAATGAACAATTTGTGGAAGCACCCGAAAATTCAGTAGAATTTATAATGCCAGTATATCACGGACACCACTGGCTCCTTTTTCATTTACACCGTACTAGCCACCGAATAACCATTGTGGATTCTTTGGACTATTATGAAAATGAGAGATCAATAACAGATTTAATAGCAAATGAAGTCATACCTCATCTTGTATCATGGGGTGATGGAGATTGGCACATTCATCACGAACCCAGGGTCGCTAGTCAGCCATCAAATCAAAACAATTGTGGTCCGATCGTAATCGAACAAGTCCGAAATTATTTGCGTCATGGAGAATGGAGAACAGAAATTCAGAGAAGCGAAATTCTACAATTTCGCCGGACTTTATTCGGACAATTGCAAAGCTTATGGGAAGTTCAAGAGCAAGCTACCGTGAGTTCAACAAAATTGAAGATCCCAATTAAGTTGAAATTTTTTAAGTTGATAATTTATCTGACACAGGGGCATCAAAGATCACAAGCAGTTCAACCAAATCTTAATGTCACAAAACTCAATCCCACCAAAGCAATGGTATGCGATGCAGTTAAAAGTAAAGTTAAAGTAATTAGCGTTAATTGTCATGTATCTTTTTTTCATTGTAGGAGGACGTGGTGCTGGCGGACGTTGGAGAAAAGGAGCTATTTGTTAACTATTCTAAAGGAATGGAAGCAATATTTGAAGAACTACGACAGTCACAACAGGCAAATGTAGGTTACAAATAGTGAAATTGCCAGTTTTTAGCATAATTTATTTTTTTTAAACTTCCATTCTAGGTAATCAAAGAACAATACGCAGGAATGGATCAGCCACCAAATCCACAACAATCGACTGTGAGTTGAAACTATGTTTTACAATAATTATTTTTTTTGACATGGAAATACATCGATCATGATGACTGGATCGTTTTTTCACGTCTCAGGTGGATCAACAACAAATTCAGCAACTGCTGGAAGAGGTAAGGAGCACTCCTACTGACGATGGAAAAACGAAATTAATAGTTGTATCCCCCGACAAAAAACTACAAATTACATCTGTCATCCAAAACGCTCCATTATTTCGCATTCCTCCTATCCCACCAAAAGTTGACCCAGTAAACAATCCAACAATACCACAACAAGTTGCTAAGCTTTACGAAGAAATGAAATTGTCGGCGAAGCATCAAGGCCTGATTCTGGAAGCTACCAAACACCAATTTGGATCCCCACTGTTTAATTTGTTCCGGCGACCACGAATCACCGGCAGCGCTGCTGGGAATTTGATGAGGAACAGAACCCCAACCGCATCAATAAACCTAATCAAGCGTAACTTGAAAACTGACAAGGGTTATTATGGAAGTGATTCCAGCAGTAGTACTTCAACTACTAGTAGTAGTTCAACCATTGATTTAACAAAGCCTTTTTTAGGAAAAATTGATCCTAGAACACGCGGAACTCTAATGGAGGCCGAAGCAGTAAAATGCTACGAAAAAATTAACAAAACTCAAGTGGAGCCGTCTGGCTTCTGGATTGGACTAGATAATCCGATATTCGGTGCCAGCCCAGATGGGTTGGTTGGGAGTGATGGTATATTAGAAATAAAATGCCCAACAGTCCCCCCTCTAGACGTGCCTAATAGAAACAGCTCAAAGTTTTTGCAATTCACCAACAACAAATTGCGCCTTAAAAGGGACCACCAGTACTTCGATCAAGTTATACTGGAACTGTTTTGTAGCAAGCGCCAGTTTGTTGATTTTTTTGTGTATTACCGGGATCTCAAATTTCCGACACAAACACCCCAGCATCATCTTGAAAGAATTCACTGGAATGATGTTGACGTACAACAACGGTGGCGGATTATGCAACCACGACTTGAAGAAATTTGGAGAACAATCCTGGCTCCCGAGTATCTAAAACAAAACCAACAGAAATCTAAACAAGAGGAGAAGACGCTGCAAACGTTGTTGGATTGTAAGTACAGGTGCTATTCTACTATTTTCATAATAATTAGTGAAATTGCGATACATTTGTAGATTGGACTTATGTGAAGCATCATGGAGGAAAATCTCTCCCTTCTTTGAAGGAGTTTAAAAGTGCTACTCAACCCAAAGTTATAAAAAAGCAACCTAGCCTACAACAACAATTTAATCAACAACAAAACCCTCAGAAAAATAACACAAGCCAAGCGGACTCCAGCATAGATAGCACGAATCTCACACAGCCATTAAGTAGAACAAATTTAAATATCAGCTCCCCTCTGGATTCGGACACTAGTATGTCATCACGTACCACAGCATTTAATTCCGATGACGAAGACCAAAACACATTTAATTTGGGGCCTTCTGTTTTAAGTAACATGGCTAAAAGGTAGGAACCAACAGAATGATTATTCAACTGCTTTTCTACATAATATTCGTAATTGTTCAGAGTCAAAATAAGCGTCAAGCGTTTGAGTGATCCTGGTACAAGGTACAATTAATAAATTACATCTCGTTTATTTGTGGGTGCACAAAAACTTCATCAAAGTTGGGTAACAACTGTTCTTTTAATTTTATGAATATGATACTTAGATCAAAAGGAGCTGCACGTGCTAAACGCTTTCGTCAAAGACTGATTCAAGATCCTGTGCGGTTGTAAGTTTAATGAATCTTTAACATAACTCGAGTGCTTGGATAATTCATAAATTTTGTTGAGACTGATTTCTCTGTTCTTATTGGCAACAGAGCAGAAGAACAAAAAAAAAGAAAGGCACGAGACGAGAGGAGGACACAAGCAGATCCCGATTTCAAGTGAGTCATATTTAATTTAACTCATTGTGTTCAATTTACATGGTACAAATAACTAAACGTTTATATTCCACAGACAAAACCGAAATGCAAAAATAAAAGCAAGGATAGAAGCAGATCCATCGTTTGCGTTAGAGTTTCATTTGATTTTATTGCTTGACAATTAGCATTTCGATCCAATTAAGCTAATTGTATCAGTCAATTGTAACCATTCCAGCTGCGCTTTTAATGTTACTGAATTGAAACGTTTTTTCTGCAGAGACAACTTAAAGGCGTCCGTCAAGAAACACCGTGCAGCTCATAAAGATGACCCAGGATATAAGTAAGCACCCTTGTGTCACGTGTGCATGAGGTTAAAACAAAGTTCTAAAGGACTATAATAATAAAAAAAATTGCAGAAAAAGAGCAAGCGTGTCCGCTAAGAAATTCCTAGCAGCTCACAAAGATGACCCAGGATATAAGTAAGTACTCTCACACAACATGTGTCTGAAACCAAAAAAGACTTAAATGGTTTTACAATAATAAAAATATTGCAGGGTTAAAATAAAAGGACAGAGGAAAAATTTGTATTTGCGCAAGAAAGCTAAACTGGACCCAAATGTTCAGGAATCAACCTCTGAGGACTCAAGTTCCGAGCAATCATCAACCTCTGAGGACTCAAGTTCCGAGCAATCATCAACCTGAGGACTCAAGTTCTGAGCAATTAACACTCACGAACCGGATTAAATTTATATGTGATTAATTCAATCGACAAATGAGTATTTTTGCCATGTTGATATACGTAGTTTCGCATAATATTTTTTTGAAAATTTCCAATTTCCAAACAGAATTAAAAAATAAAAAAAATAAATCGAAGTTTCACAAATTACGAAACTATTTATGAAACAAAATGATCTACTATAGACTTACTTGGTTGAATATCTTGCTACCGTAATATCAGACCCTAACTTAAGGCATAACCCGGCAGAAATTTCCTTTCTTCTCGTAAAGTACAACTTTTTTTATAAACATGTACCAACCTCTAGTCTAAAATTTGCTGCACAGCATTAGATAAGATGGGATACTTGTTTGGGGACCCTCCGAGTTTGTGAATGTGTGCTTCATCTTGAGTTTCACTTGGTTCCCCAAAGCAATATTGAGTACAGGGAGGAGTAAAGAAAAAGAAAAGTAAAGAGTCGAACAGTAACTGATTTCGTATATACTAGTTCGTATTTTTAAAAGACGTCCATCATTAAGAATCTAATCACAGAGTTTTCGTCAAGTGGACTAACCACCGTTTTACTCAAGTTATCACGCATTTTTTAAACCTATCCTGCATTTTTTAAACCTATCCTGCATAGGAAGACCCTCATAGGAAGACATTGGCGAATTCATGGCAGAAATTATGACTTCTTTTGCAAATGCTCTTTGTCTCACTACATGTCGTTGACACTCTACTCTGTAAGCTTCATTGTTTTCACCCTCCATCAAGCAGAATGCGGCTGGCTAAACTCTGAGAACGTGTTACAAGACAAGCAGCACGTGCACCATATTGAGTTTTTTGCTCATACACAAGTCTACGGAGATGCCATTAGTTAATTGATTGCCATAATCGTTGTGAAAGGTAATTTTCTTTAAATGAATTCTCTTCCTGGATAAAACAATGCAATGCAGTTCCAACCGTATAATGCACTTCATGATCTGCAATACTGTCTTCTTCAGCTTATTTAAATAAAATAATAATGTGTCATACCTTAAGTAAATTCTCATAATTATATTCATTAACAAAATCATATATTGCATGATCCACATGAAAGAAACTGGAACTAACATATAACAAGTATTTCATAGATAAGTGAAATACGTCCTGCGAACCAACGAAAGGATTCTTTTCCTTGGTTGGTGGTGCATTGGGTCAAAATTCAGCACGGATGGAAAAGAGTTTTGTGCGGTTGGGAGAAGCTTTCCCCACTTTTGCAACTTTTGTATTATGCTTTATGCTCCTCGGAATACATAAACCAGGAGGAATTTACACACGTTCTTCAAAAAAATAAGGTTTGGCCGTATTCAACCAACCAAACCAAACTTCTGGCACAACACCCAATTAATGCTGACAGTTGCAAAAATTGTATTTCTTGTGGAAGGAAATTATGCAACATTTAAAGAAGAGACGAGGAGCTACCAATTACTAAAATTTGTATTAACATGGAAAAAACTCTCCGGCGTGGAATTTTACTGCTAATCTTTCAGTGAATTTTTTAGTGTTGTAACTGCCGAAATAAGCAAAATCACTCGATACATATTTGTATCGGAATTTTCAATAATATTATTAAAGAATTTTGAATGAAAATACTGGGGTTTTTAAACAAAAAATGGCCATAAAATTGTACAAAATGTAATGAATTTCAGGATTGTAAATGCAGTTAAAACAGAACTGTCAGCCTTACTCTCTACGAAGTCACGTTTCTGTCTGCTTTCTCTTTTGCCATACTGTCATTCACAAAGGAAGTAAAAGAAGCTGAAAATAAAACCAATTCAAATCAAGGGAGCTACCAACCAAATAAGTCTAAGTTTTCTGTTTTCAATCTTTTACAACCAAAATTGTAATAGGGGAGTCAGCTCACGATGACAGGACTACTCAAAAAATAAAAACCTAAAATAAAAGACAAGAGAAAAATGCAACCGAGGTGACAAGGGCAATCCATCCACGATTCATTTATTTCATTGTCCAAACTCAATCTGATTTGTTTGAGTAGAGAAACTAGAAAACTGCATTCCGTAGATGTCTGCCCGTACCAAGTCACTTGACAACCTGAATCGTATGACGAAAGATAAAATACCAACCAGCCACGAAATTGTTTCAAAAGTAAAAGTAAGCGGACAGAGAAAAGTGCTGAAAATGATAACATGAAAAACTCGCTGCAAAGTAGAAAGAAAGAGAGACAGATAAGTCGGAAAAACGAGTAGAACTATTTTTCATAACTGAGTTGTTTCTCTGTAGATTCTTTTTTGCTATGCTCGATGAAAATAACTTCATAAGTTTGAGATGATAGAGATAGCACTGTCGATATGAAATATTGAAATGTTTTCAAACCTCAATTCATACAGAAAAAGTTATATATTTCACTGGATTGAACGAATGTGGAATTGAGTGGATATATTTTTTGGGATACGGACAATGAAAAAAATTGAAACGCGGTCCAGCCTTGGCGGAAAGGCATTTGTCAAATTACGCATACCAAGCGCATAATGGAAATATCTACAATAAGCAATACTTTCAGGAATATTTGACAATGGCTTTCCGTATCCCGAATTCCGTATTAATAATATTAATAACTCAAACGTTGTGTGACACTTCGAACAAAACAATCTAAACTACAGTAACTTCTTCATTGTTGATGAAGGAAATCAAAAAATTTCTTTCAATTTGTAACTACCCCCAATTAAATACATTAATCACACAAACGCCATTCTCTCATGTGGGAACTTTGTTTACAACGCCCTAAAACTATCACCACCAACTGCTACACCGTTTGAGCAAACCAAACCACCGAACTCCAAAAACATGCCCAATTTACTTTTGAACCCTTAGCAAAAACCTTTACAACATATTGTTAGTTTTACTCGAATACCAATCCTGTAATATCCTTTATAAGCAATTCTTCTTTAAGTAAAACAATGCGAATATTACATAATAACATATGAAAGCAAGTTTCAATGTAAGCCTGCATCAGAATCTATTTTCAAATTTCGATTGTTTGTGCTTTTTTCATTTCATTGCATGATTCCAAAAGATATACCGCCAACCAGGTCATTTTTTCGACTATTTCAAATATACCGACTATCATTTCCCAACATTGGAACCACCTCCCACCACCAAGTTACCGTCACTTTCATTCTCACAAGCTCATAAAGCGAATGGAGAATAATGGGCAGGAGAAATAAACGAGGAAAGTTTTCTCTTTTCTACTTTTTTTGGGTAATGATCTGCACTGCAATAGGGCAAAAACCTCTGAAAACAGATTTCTATTGTGACTCGGTGGTGGGACTAGAACAACTTCGGCAAAGAAAGCAACGAAATGAACAATTTCGTTTCTTTTTCTTCAAATATCTACTCACTTTTGGAATGCATAAAAAATGCAATATGGGATACAGATGGAGAAAATTCGTTCGTGGGCAACCAGCAGGGGAATCCAATTCCACAATCCACACGATCACATTCATTCATTCAACATCAATTCAACCTTTACTGTAATAAAGTTATAGGGATACATTCTCATTGAAGAATCGATCAACTTAAACTACCCACAACACAAAGATATTTTTTCGTATGGGTGTTCGGTTGTTAGTTTCAGCTCAGCTTGTTTGTATGGCCACATGTCAAAGTAGATAAGAATTTGTTGGTGGTTGGTTTGTTTGGAATACAATGAAAACAAACTGAGCCGTTCGTTCATGGCATTAGTTATGGGACGGAAAAGCTAACCGCTATGGGTATTTCATTGTAAAGGAATATCAAAACAGGAAGAAGACAACAACAAGGCATAAGTAAGACAAATTTCACAAACAACCTACTTTCTTTCACTTTAACTTGTCATTTTTAGCGTTTTAAAGTAAGTGTATGCCAAACATAGTTAACGACAGATTCAATGAGATTATTAACCATTATCTAATTGTTATGTCGCAGTACCAGTTGAAGCATTCCTTCTTTTAAAACCAAAAACATGCAGAAAGAAAACATACAATTTAAATACTTGAGTCTCCAACAGTTAACCAAGTAACTTTCAAACAATTTACTAGACTATCTCAAGCTAACATAGTCATCTCTTCAGCCATATTTTACGAAGACGTCCATTTGCAACGTGGTCGTGGTGGTTGATTCCCACCATGTTTCCTTTCTAAAAGTCAAACTGGAGCCAAATTAAAACTAAGCTATCCACTTTTTTCGTGATTATCTTTTCTTTTCAAGGCTTGTTTTTTCTTTTGTTTCAAAACAGTCCAAAGACCGTTCAAGATATAAGATCCAAAAAACCTCCAGTGCAGCATCATATAGCCC